>CAOKZL010002878.1:0-147494 GCA_948472985.1 Iguana delicatissima
GCAACAAAAGCAGTGTAAAGTTTATTTGTGAAGGGGAAAGTATTTACAACAGGGAGGGGCAAAACACCTTCTAATTGCAATTACAAACAAGGGAGAAAACTACAAATCTAGGACTGAACATTGTCCTCAGCAATAAGGCTTGCAATGGCATTCCTAACTGTTTCCCCTTCACGGAGCCTCCTGGCGGAGGAGTGGGGTCGGAAGTCATCCCGTGTTTGTGGGAGGCGCAGAGGTGGGGGGAGCAAGGTCGGGGTGCAGGATGTGGCCCTTTGACTCGCAGATGTTGTGGAGGACCACGCAGGCGGATATAACGGGAAGGTAGTTCTTCTCGGACACGGTTAGGGGAGCTGAGAGGCAGCCCCACCGTGCCTTGAGCCTTCCAAAGGCCCGCTCCACCACGTTCCGACAGCGGTTGAAAACCCTGTTGTAAGCCAACTTCCTTGGGTCCATGGCCCCTCCGTATGGCTTCATCAACCACCTTGACAGGGGGTACGCTGCATCTCCGAGGATGACTGGACCAATGGAAACGCCATTTATGGTGATGGTAGGGTTCCCAGGAACATACCGTCCAGCCTCCACGGCGTGCCACAAGGAGGAGTGACGGAAAACAAACGCGTCATGCGTTCTGCCCGTAAAGCCAAGGACAATATCCAAAAAGCGTCCTTCATGGTCCACCATCCCCTGCAGGAGAATGGAGAAGGAGCTCTTGCGGTTTACGAACTCTTCCCCTCTTCCTTTTGGTGGCCGCACAGGAATGTGTGTACCATCAACCGCGCCGATGCATTGGGGAAATCCCATGCGATGGAATCCATCCATGACCTGCAATGGGTGGCAACACAAAAAACAAACATTACTCCTTTCATGGCCAGTGCAGGGATAGCGGCGGGACCGGTCTGGGCTGAGATGGCGTCACCGGGAGACGTCGGGGCGCGGGGGAAGGACGGAAGGGGAGAGAGGGCGGGAGGGGGAAGGGTGGATGGAGGTGGGGAGGGGGGACGGAGGGCTGCGGATGGCCGCGCGCGTGGCGTGGCCAGTGCAGGGATGGTGGCCGGAACGGTCTGGGCTGAGATAGCGTCACCGGGAGACGTCGGGGCGCGGGGGAAGGACGGGAGGGGAGAGAGGGCGGGAGGGGGAAGGGTGGATGGAGGTGGGGAGGGGGGACGGAGGGCTGCGGATGGCCGTGCGCGTGGCGTGGCCAGTGCAGGGATGGTGGCCGGAACGGTCTGGGCTGAGATAGCGTCACCGGGAGACGTCGGGGTGCCGGGGAAGGACGGAAAGGAGAGAGGGCGGATGGATGTAGAGTACTCACTCTGCGATAGTCTCCAAGGGAAACGGTGGACGACAGGAGGACCTGCTCTATCGCCAGACACACCTCAATGACAATCACAGCGACTGTGGAGATCCCCAAGCCGAAGGTGTTCGCCGTTTTGCGATATATAAGCGGCGTTGACAACCACCACACGGTAATCGCCACTCTCTCCTCCACAGATATGGGTTGACGCATTTCTGTGGCTTTCCTCTCAAGTGTGGGACGCAGACGGTCGGCGATCTCGAAGAGGGTGGCTTTCGTCATGCGAAAGTGGTAGAGCCACTGGTCATCGTCCCACTTAGCAAGCACCTCCTCAGCCCACCATGTCCTCCGCATCCTCTCCCTGACCCACCACCTTCTGGGGCGTGGGAGACGCCGCGAGTGTCCTCTCAGAAGGGGCGCATAGAAAACGTCCTCCTCCTCATGGTCGCGATGGAGCCTGGACCTCCTCGCTCGATCTCTGGCCCATTGTTCTTGCATGGTGGCCACCACTACACCCAGGACCGCGACAAAGGGCCCCAGGAACCTGACCAGGTCATCAAGAACCTCGCCCTCCATCGCAAAGCCACGAACAAGCCAGAAAATCGGCGAAGCAGGAAGCACAACGACCGGCACCAACCAACGCACTAGCCAGAGGTGGGGGATGGCAGCGAAAGGCGGGAGGCGTTGGGGGAGGACCTTGCATACGTACGTGCGCGCATGCGCAGGTACGTACCGACGCAACGCGCCATTTCTTCAAATCGAAATCAGCCTATCACAGCCATAGTGGGCGAGGTTATGTTAATAGCGGGGGTGTTCAGGACGGCAACGTGTGGATCTCTGAAACCGCGCTAAGCCGGATCAAACATAAGACGTATGAATGGAGAGCGCGCATTAGCGCGGATACAAAAAAACCCGGTAAAAACCGGCCGGAACAGTCACTACGCGAATTCCTCTTCTCGTGTGGAAAGGGCCTATATTTGGATAGGAGCCCCCCCGCCACTTTCCCACCAACCAGCGTTGGATCTACCATCCCTTGGTGACACTGCTGTCCTAATTAAACGATGATGGGAATTGTAGCCCAGCATAGCTGAAGGATGTCAGGTTGGGGATGCCTGTTTTACAACATGACTCAAGCCACAGGGGGGAAAGCACATATTTTCTCTTGCCCAGGAGGCTGACCAAACATATTTCCTGAAGTTTAATTGTTTTGGCACAGTTATTCTCAAAGGCACAGCCTTCTGTTTCTGAACGTGGCCAAGTGCTGGGGAGGAAGGTTATGTTTATTTTGGAATGTGGGTTTCTAATTCTAACATTGTTCATCATATGCTATTTCAGGAGGAATCCAGGTTTCTTTCTTTTTGAATTTATTTATAGATAACAAAAATAAAAATCTGATTGATATGCTCCAAAGATATGCTGAAACCATGGCTTCTTGGACTCTACCATATCCAGAATACTGTGCACTGTTCTGATATTGTGGATATTATGGTGATGGAAAAGAGGCAGAGAAGCTCAACCAAAATGTGCAAAGAACAGGAGCAACTCCCCTCTGAGGAAAGAGGGGCATTTTAGTATGGTATGGTATTTTGGGCTGTTTATCCTTGAGAAAAGACAAGTGGTGTGTATATGTGTGGGGGATCACAATAGAATAATAGACTCATAGAACTAAAAAGGGCCACAAGGGACGTCTAGTTCAACACCCTGATGTGTAGGAATACACAACCAATACGCCCCTGTAATATGCCCAGTTGAATTGTATACAATTATGAAGTGCATGGGGAAAGTGCATCGGGAGAAGCTTTTATCCCTCTCTCAGAATAGTAGAAGTCACAGCAAATAAATAACGGAGAAGAAGAAATACCGATATCTGAAGACCAGAGAAAAGCAAGTCCTTTGCATAAACAACATATAGTTAAAATGGGAACTCACTGCCACAAAATGTACTGATGGCTACCAGCTTGAATGGTAGCCACTTTTAAAAGAAATTAGATAAATTCATGGAGATGATGGACATCAATGGCTATATAGTAAGGATGGCTATATACCACCACCAATATCAGAAGGAAAGTGCATCTCTTGTTGGGAGAATATGAGACGGGAGGTACAGCTGCACTTGTCCTATGTTTGGGCTTTTAGTAAGCAACCGCTTGACCATTGGAAGAGCAGAAAGCTGGACAAGAGTGGCCTATTGTTAGATACAGTCAGATTCTTCTCATATTATTATGTACTCCTGTGCCCAATCATGAATGCAGGAAATGTACTGGGAAAATTTCACTAACCAGGATGGTCAATGTGTGGCTCTCCAATTGTTGTTGGACTACATATGCCATCAACCCTGACTGACATAGATGATGCAAGGGATGGGATTTGCAGTCCAACAGCATTGGGAGGACCATACATTCTCCATCCTTGCTTTGGAGGTATGTAATCATGCACTAGTACAGTTACTGATGAAGGAATCTTCATCAAATCACTAACAATCCCTCCAAAGCAGTGTTATTGAGCTCTTTTAAAATGTATGTCATGGGAAGGTAATGAATCCTATAGGGGAAAAAAACAGTCTAGAATTTAATTAAATTGGGAAAAAAGAAAACAGAAAGTGGAGACCATTAACCACTTATGCTGCTTTATCGTTCCTTGCACTTCTAAGACAAATACAAAGGCAAAAGTTTTTAAAAAACCAAAACAGATAAAGCCAAGTTAAATGGATAAAAATGCACAGTAGAGATGGAGAGAACAGACAGAAATGTTTGCAAAGGGAGACAAATTCTTATGCTAAAAAAACCCTTCCTTCAGGCTGAGGAGATAGTTGTTGCCTAGAAAGGATTGCCTGTTTCAGTTTTCTCATATCCCAGACTCTCCAACCCCCACTGCAACTTTACCTTTGTAGATGTCAGAGCTTGGGTCAGCAATGATTTTTTTTAAATTATTATTATTTTTTATTAAGCATTTAATTACATTATAAAAAAAGAAACCTCTCAGGGGGTGAGAGAGATACAAAGGAATTATAAGATCACAGCACCAATGATAATATTACTAATAACAAATATTAAGCTTAAATTATTTAACCAATCATCTCTGTAATGTGTATCAAATCCCTCTTTCTTCTCTCTCCCTCTGTAACCCCCCCACCCCTCTTCAAGAAATGAGTGATTAGCTATTTGTTCCATACTCTCTTAATTTCCATTGTACTTTTAACTAGAGTGTCCATTATTTTCCCTGAATATACCTTTACCCAGACAGGTCTACTATTTTTTACAAAATTATTATTATCTTACATATTGTAACAGAGCACACTTCCTTTAATATTTTTAAATCACTTATGTATAAATAAATTTGAGTTTTATATATTAATATAAACTAACATTCCAACAATTTAATAGAAGAGTTATTAACTATTGGCTTATTTGACATAGTTAATCAAATTTTTCTTGTTTTCCTTATAATATTTGGTTACTTAGCTATGATTCTCTTAGAAATACAGCAAATCTAGTTTTACCAAGATATTTACATAGCTTAGCTCGAGATCCAAATCCCTAAAGAAGCCTTATTTCCCCAAAAATGTTCCCATATAAGTAGTACAGTTTTCCAACCATCATTAGGTTGGGTCATAGGTTTGGCTTGCATCAAAATCCGAATTCTGTCATATTCTAGCATCTCATAATTTTTCACTGCCCAATCATCAGTGTTTGGAGAATCAGCTGGTTTCCACCATTGTGTTTAGCTTAACCTTGCAGCTGTAACCATGTATAGTAAGATCCTTTTTTGTGTTCTATCTAGTTTGGGTAAAGAGTCCATTATGTTCAACAAGTATAACTCTGGATTTAGTGGAAATTTAATCTTGAATATTTCAGAAATTACTCCATGAATTTATTTCCAATATTTTCTGGCTTTTGCACAGGTCCACTATACATGGTAAAAGGTGCCTTTAAGTTCGCATTTCCAGCAAGTCTCCTTCCCACCACCTTGCATTTTTGCTAAGCGCAATGATGTTAGGTGCCATCTATGAATCATTTTATATAGATTTTCTCTTAAGCTTACTGGTTGTAATAACTTCCATGTCTGCGTCCATGACCTTATCCATACGTCTAATGGAATAGGATGACCAATATTTCTTGCCCATTTTAACATACTATCCTTAATTATTTCTTGTTCCATATCCATATCCAATAGTATCCTATAGATTTTCCCCACTTTATGGTTAATCTCTATACTCCATACTTTATCAAATCCTTTTTCTTTCATTTCGAATCCATCCATCTTTTCGTCTATCTTGAACCTTTCCTTTAATTGTCTTATTAGTAGCCAATGTGTGGTGAGACCTTGTTCCTTTAATTGCATAGTTTTGCATAGAGCATAGATTTAAATTGCATAGTTCCATTCTGACATTTTAAAAGATCTTTATATGTAATCCATTTGTCTATTCTAGGTTTTTCTCTTTTATAAAATGCTTATTTATAAAATGCTTCATGCATAGAGACCCATAATGGGGTCTTTAAATAAAGTTTCCTTTTATATTTTAACCATACTCTTAAAAGGCCTCTTCTTATAAGATGATTTGTAAATCCTTTGTCTACTTTGGATTTTCTGTACCATAGGTATGCGTGCCAGCCAAAGTAGATATCTTCCCCTTCTAATTGTAGCGATCTTTGATTCCTTAAATTAATCCATTCCAGTACCCATTCTAGGCAATTAGCATAGTAATGTAATTTTAGATTTGGAAGGCCCATTCCTGCTCTTTCTTTAGTGTCCATTAGGCATTTTGTGATGTCACGGAGGATTGGCTCTGGTGATAGGTGACGTTACTGCAGACAGCCCTTGGTGTTATCGTTAAGCATAATACCTTAAGCATCAATCACAGTGGCACAGACCATGCCATTCAATTTAAAAAAACAAAAACAAAACTTGAAGTCTAACAAATGAGGAAAATAAAATACTTGTCAAGGCTGTACTCTCACCTTGAGATGCCTGGGTCCTGAGATCTGGGAACTCTTGACTCCAGTACTGAAAGAATCAAGCTATATCATATACTTTGAAGGTATTTAGGGTGAAGGCTCCTTCACCTGGTGAAAGACATGTTTGTTGTAGAACATGCTTCTCCTTATCTGCATTTAGCATGCTGTGTTTTGTCATCTATCATTGGAACATAAACATGGAACCTTTCACTCTAGGCTGTTAATAGCACTTTGATTCCAGTTTAACTGCCATGTCTGCCTCTTGTGGAATCTTGTGGTTTGTAATTTCCAGAGGCATTAAAACCCTCTGGTTGATAATTCCAAATACCCTTCTCTAAACTGAAAATCCCAGGAGTCCATAGGTTGCTGCCATGGCAAAAAAGTGGGATCATAGCATTGTATTTGTGTAGTCTGAAAGAGTGCCTGAACCTGATTGCTCAGGCACAAATGTGTAGAATTATAGAATCATAGAGTCGAAAGAGACCACAGGGGCCATCCAGCCCAACCTCCTGCCATACAGGAACCCATATCAAAGCACTCCCAACAGATGGCCATCCAGTCTCTGCTTAAAAACCTCCAAGGAAGGAGACTCTACCACATTCCAAGGCAGCATATTCCACTGCTGAACAGCTCTGACCGTCAGGAAGTTCTTCCTGAGGTTTAAGTGGAATCTCTTTTCCAGCAATTTGAATCCATTGCTCCTTATCCTGGTTTCTGGAGCAGGTGCTAAGAGAACAAACTGTACAACAAAATGAATGAGATTAATAAACTGTTGAATTAATTTAACTCAGAATTACTCATTCCTAACAGAAAATCAAAATAAAATAAATGGACCTTGCGTCTTTTTTATTTCTCCTTTGACCTGGAGATCTCTATTTAAATTGCTGCTCGTTGACTGAACTCCTGAGTAAATTTGAGCCAATGTCTCTCAATGTAATCTACCTTGCAAGCTTGTTGTAAAAACAGAGTTATGAGTGCTGGCCTGAAGTCCTGGTGGAACAGCAGAATAAAAAGTAGTGGTAGAAATGCCATCAAGCACTAATAATCATCAGAAACATAAAAAGTAATAGCAATAATAATTATTGTTGGCAATTTAGTTTTATAGACTGCAGCTGGAGACGGAATGAGCATGCTTCAGAAGCATCTATAAATAAACAACAGTCAAAAAGAAAGAAAGAAAAACCACAAAGCAATCTCAAAACTGGCAAAGAACCTGGATGCCAGATGGCTTCACAGCTGAATGGATAAAACCTTCATTTTTCTCCATCCTTTTATGAAGCTTACAACTCAGTTCCTAAACCAAATAAAGATCACACTCAATATGGCAAATACAGATCCAACTCATGAAGGATTCATGATTATAAAACATGTACCTTCAATTTCTGTTTAACTATTTTTAATGTAAACCACCCTGGACACTTATAGTGACTGAAGGGCAGCACAGAAGTATTTCAAGTAAGAGCAAAGGTAGAAAGGTTTTCTTAGGTAAAAAGGCTGTGAAGAGTAATCAAGAATCTAATTAAAAACTGTCAGTCTGGCTTCCTTAAGAGCTTAGGTAGAAAAGATAGAGCCCTCCAAGTGGTTCTTTGGCTATAATTCCCATAATCTCTCACCACTGGGTATATTGGCCAGGGATGGTAGGAGATGGTGTCAAACAGCACCTGGAGGGCAAGACGGAAGGAAACTGACAGCATCTTTCAGTGATTGATTTGATCTTCTGACTAGCAAGAAAATTTAAAATGTTTAATCTAGTATAAGATTCAGAAGTGAACAGTTTTAGAAAGGGGGAAAAATAAGCAGTGATCTATTTAAGTCTTTTACTTTAAGTCTCAAGTCAAGTCTCAAGTCTCTACCTTCAAGTCTTAACTCGAGTCTAAAATCCTTGCAAGATACTTTCAAGTCAAGTCTCGAGTTTGGGAGCCAACTTTATAGCCCAACCTATTTTCCAGAATTTCTGGACAGAGTCCAATAAAGTCAGGTTTAACAATTTAAGTAAAGTTGGCTCTCCATTTTTATGATTGTGCCATATGCAGTCTTGGAAGTGGGGAATAGGATCCTTATTTCCCAATTCCAATGCTTCAGGATATTTCAGAAGTGGGGAATAGGATCCTTCTTATTCCACCTTACTGAAGCTTCGAAAGCTTTAAAAGGAAGAATCTTTCTCTTCAAGCCTGTTGCCTAACACATTTTCTGTTCCCCTCTGAAATATGTGCCCTGCACTCTGGGTATGAGTCTTGCCTTCTGCTCTTAGGAAAAGTTTTAGACCCTTTTCGCATCTTACCCTTTTGCAGAGCTGGGGTGCAGGGCTTGCGCGAGCAGCCTCCAGTGAGAAGCTCTTGCGTCCCGGTCCCATCGGCTCCGCAGCTGCTTCCTGGTCGCGTGAGCGCCCTGCCTCTTCTTTTCGCACTGCAGCCTGGGACCTTTCCCAGCCTGCACTGCACAGGAAGCGCAACCGGCCTGGCTCCCGAGGCTCCGCACACCAGGTAAGTGTGTGCGGGGCCCTGGAGCGATGCGTGGCCAAGCAGCATTTTCAGCTTCGAGCCAAAAATGAAAAACTGCGTGCATGGTCTGCATCAGGCCCTTGAGTGTCATGCAAATGTGAGTGCGTCGTGTGGACCGCTCCTCACATTTACGCGATGCTCAAGGGGCCCTTTTGCTTTGGAAATGCCCTGCAAAAAGGGCCCCAGAAAGTTCCTCCCTTATATGTAGTTGGGATAGGCTGCTGAGCAGACCTCAACCCCACCTCAAGCCCATTGCCTAACCCATTTGCTGTTCCCTCTGAGGAACATGTCCATACTTTGAGCTTGAGACAGATCGTCATGAGACCAGTAAACTGTAAGGCTTCTGGTTATGTTACTGAACCAAAGGCAGCAAGTCAGTCACTAAAAATATGCAAGTCTCAAGTCGAGTTGAGTCAGTGTGTAATTTTTGCCAAGTCAAGTCCAAGTTGAGTCACTGAAGTGACTTAAGTCTGACTTCAGCCTGAGTCAATTGACTCAAGTCTCCATCACTGAAAATAAGGTAGTGTATCTTAACAAAAGCATGCTGGAATTTGAAAGTTTTATAACACAAATCCCTTTCAGAATATCTTCAAAGACAGAAGCAGAAAGGAAAGGTAGCCTTTAGGCAGCATCAAGTGCCAAAGTTTAATGCAGGGGAGCAAAGTAATTCTTTCAGAAGGAATTCACCTTTTTAAATATGACACTCTTGCAAGGGCCTCCTGCACTCTTTCACTTCCTTTTAAAAGCATTTTTCAATAGCAGAAGAGGATGTCTGACTGCTTCTGCTACACTTCACACCCTAATTGTGGCAGTCTGTATGGCCACAAAAAGCCAGTGTAGTGGTTTTAGTGTTGGACTAGAACTCTGGGATCCAAGAGTTCGATTCCAGCTTGGCCATAGAAACCCACTGGGTGACCCTGGGCAAGTTGCACTCTCTCAGGCTCAGAGGAAGGCAACAGCAAACACCCTCTGAATCAACTTTGCCAAGAAAACCTCATGATAGCATTGCCTAAGGGTCACTGTAAGTTGGCAATTATTTGAAGGTACACAACATCAACAATATGATCTCCAAGTCAGACCTGGAGGTTCTGCTCTCCCCTATTGCTGCAGTTACCTACCCTTGCTTACTGTATAATATGCCATGAAAATGCACTTAATTTGTTATATAAAAACATCTTCTATGCCATGGATTTAATCATTTTGAAAACAAAGAGTAGCCACTTAATTGCACACTGAAGTTGCATGGCACAAGGAACAACAAGGAAAGCTAATAGTTCAGATTCAGACCTTGGAAAAGTTACTTGCTTGGATGACAACTCAACACAAGTAACTTTTCCAAGCTTTGTTCAAAATAAGCAAAGGCTACTTCTGCATTAGGTACTTTCTGAAGAGTCTCCTTATCTTGCTAATACATATTTTACAAGGAAGCGGTTACTGTATGATGTCGTCATCCATTTGTATTTCTTTGTTTCTCAGGATTAGGAATGGGATGAATTCGGAATTTTCCAAATCCGGATCTGAATCCCTGGAAGGTTCTGGGAATCCACGAATCTCACAAATCACTAATCTTTCGAATCCTTTTTTAAAAAAGAGTTTAAAAAGCAAGGGAAAGAAGGATAATCTTGGGCAAGACACACTCTCTCAGCCTTAGCAAAAGCCTAGGCAAAGGCAAACCTCCCTCTGAAGAAATTTGGCGAAGACAATTGTCATAGTTTTGCCTCAGGATCTCCCCAGATTGAAAATGACATGAAGGTGTAGCGCGCACGACCCTCCCTGGATCGGGTGGCCGTGCAAGGTTCGAAGTATGAGATGTTGGGAGGCAAGAACCAAGCCACTTCTGGTCTTTGAGGATGCAGTTTATTAAGCAAAGAAGCGAAAAGAAAAATGAAAGGCACACAAGCGTACATACACTCTGACTCTGTTGGAAAGGCAATGGAGGCAATGGAGCAGTATTCTCTTTGTTTAAACAGATTATATAGGCTTTTCATATGCAAGTAGCAAAACTGGTTGTCAGTCCATCAACCCGCCATGCCAAACGGGCAGGAGTGGGCTATCCCACCTTGAATGCCAATTAGGAGCCATCCATGGGCCAGGTGCATGATAGGCTCATGGCCAAGTCTCATTACCTGCCCAAGATGCAGCCAACGGTCCCTAATCAGGCTTCACTCTCCCCTCTCTGCGGGGATTGGAGTACCCCTCATTAACATTCCTTGACTGTTCTCACAGGTCTGCAGCATATAGGGGACCCCGACCTAGCAACACAATAGCATGAGCTAACCCCCCAAATACGCTTGTTAGTGCGAAGGCAAGCTGAACTAAAATGTGTGAGTGTACAACACAAGGCCTGCCCAGAGGGCCTCGGGCCCAACAGAAGGCCCTTTCTACACAGGCAGGAAAATGTGGATTAATCCTGCATTTTCCTGCCTGTGTAAACAGGGCCACATGCTACAGTAGAGAGCTACTCCAGGTCAAAACTGGCTTTTCTTTGCATAGCTCCTTCTGGCATCCTGGGGTTTGTAGTTTGCTGATGCACCAGCACACTTTGTCAGAGAAGGCTGTGAGAGCTTGTAAAACTCTGAACCCCAGAATTGTGTCTGAAAGAGGTATGCAGGGGAGCTATGCAAAGGAATGTTTCAGCTGTCCTTGAAATCTCAACACTGTAGCTTCCAGTCAAGTACTGAACTTAAATGTGAAATTTTCAATTTAAATATTTTAGAATACAGCCCCGGCTGTAATTTGTGAAATTCTTAGCAAAGGCTATTATTACTCCAAGTGAAAACCTCACCTACTTACTATCTTCCCTTGTATGTATGGTCTCCCAAGTTTTCAGGCATCCTGGTCTTCCAGGTTTTCAGGTGTCCCGTTCTCCAACAATCTATTTAATTGGTGGATTCAAAAGATTCGGTTTGCCTATTTTGGCACAGGGATAGGGATTCGGATTCGGGAATCTCAAATCCTCACCCAGGATTCGAGGATTCGGTTGGCCCATCCCTACTCAGTATTTATTTTTCTTTTCTTGTTACCATAGGCATACCTTAGTTAATAAATCCACTGCTTGTGAAGCTCCTTTTTATGGAAGCTTTTTATGCCTGTCCAGTCTTCCTTTCCCTCTTCCTCCTCTATCTTGCTGGAAGTTATTTTAGTGGCACTGGCATTTGGAAAGTGGTGATGAAGAGAGAAACGTAGACTTTTAGGTGTTTGGTTGCAGCAATGCGTCTGCAGTAAACAGTGCAATAAACAATATTTGAGCTGGAAAACAGCAGGATTCTACTATAGCTGCTTCTACTGTAGCCTCATGTGCCTGCCTACAAAAGACAAGGCAAATGGCAGCTGCCTCTAGTGTCCCTTATTGACATGAACAGCAAAACTGAGAGAAAAGAGGAGAGCAGTTAAGTGTGCCTCACCACCAGGTTAAAAAAGTGTGTGTGTATATGTATGTGTGTATATAAAAAGTGTGTATATATATATATGTATAGGTTTCTACCACTTATCTGACAGATTAGGGACTGGAGCACTGTCGGAAAACAGAATTGGTTGAAAAGTGGGATCCATGTCCTATACTGTAGAAGGACTCATGGGGGTTCACTTGGGACCAACTACAGAAGTCTTTTAGCTAGCTTGGCGCCTTTCTCCCCATTCCTGTTCACTTTTCAAGAAGTGTTTTTGCATCAGCAGTCTTAAGAAAGCTTCCATAGGCAAGAAGAACGAGTGAAAGAGCAGAACACCCATTGAATTAATGGAACTAGTCCTTAATTTGGAAACATAAAAAGAGTGAGTTGTCAGATTGAAGGGGATGAATGAAGCAATAAATTAGAATGCTGGGATTGACAGTAAGTAAAGTGCTAATTGCTTACGCGTGTATTAGACCTCTGCAACCAGCAAGGTGCGACCTTGAAGGCTGCTCTGCAAAAGGCTTGCTTTGTACTTTTATCTAAGAAAGGCTGAGAGAATTTCGGGAGGATCACCGGCCGTGAATTATAACTTGTATCATCTTTTAACTAACTCTTTGTTCTCTTCTGTACACGTGTGTGCTAAGTTAATGATGTAATGGAAAGTTAACCAAAGTTCTTTGTTCTTCTGTGATGGGTTGGCTAAGATGAATGATTGATTGCTGACATGGTAGACCAAAGGTATATAGTGATGCTGCCTTAATTAATCGGCGCGACAGTCCTGGAAATAGCTGTCGTCCTTGCGCAAGTGATTGGTAAATAAAAGGCTTTTTTGATTTTTCCCTGGAAACCTGGTCTTCGTCTCTTTTCCGGCCACAATAAGATAATGAGGTGTCCAAAGGCGGGGACTTTCTGGAGATATAAAACTTATAGAAACTGTAAGTTTGGCTACAAAAATGGAAATCATAAGGTAAGTGTAGGCTGAAGAAAGAAAGTCATTGCTGGATGCATTTTGAAAGAAGCCTTCAGTGATCTCTAGAAGGTTCAAAAAGTTTTTATTTACTTATGCAAGGCTTACCTGACTTAGCTATTTCATGTCACGTGTACCTATTGGGTGCATCCAGACTGGCCAAAAGCCTTGGGATTTGGCAGGAATTGTTCCTATATGGATTGAAATTTTATGGTTTTAAGAAATTTTATGGTTGACATACCTCCTGTTGCAATCTATTGAAGGGAAATTCCTGGGACGAGTTGTGACTTTTGAAACCTAGGGCAGGAGGTATTTTTCCCCCTCACTCCTGCAAGCTTCTGAAATAGGCAGGGATTAATTTTCACATGTGTCTCAATTATCTCCCTTCTTCCCTGGATATCTGGGAGGCTGCTTTGTGAGGCATGGTCTTTCTTACAAAGGTTTTCCTCTGACGTTTATTCCCTCAGTACGTGTCTGGGGAGGGGAGGAAGCATTGCCCACACCCCAATTCACCATGGACAAAAAACAAAATTGAAATCCAAGTATGTGTAGGGTCTCCGGATGCAGGGATGGGAACACTTGTTATGAGGCATGCTATCTAGGCATGGAATAGCCCACCAAGGCTTCTGGCCACTCTGGATAAGCTCTTTGTTTGGCCCTTTTTGCGCTACCTTCCCAACTCACCATAGGGATCAGAGAAGGACAGGACCATGATGATGCAGTGGTGGTGCAGTGGTTAAATGCTGGTACTGCAGCCACAAGGTTGTGAGTTTGATCCTGCCGGGCTCCAGGTTGACTCAGCCTTCCATCCTTCTGCAGGTTGGTAAAATGATTATCCAACTTGTTGGGGTGGTTAGCTAACACATGGTAAACTGCTTAGAGAGCACTTAGCTGATAAGCAGTATAGAAATACACATGCTATTGCTACATAACGTTATTGCGGTCCTGTCCTTCTCCCCAGGCAGCACAATCACAGAGTACATCATTGATAGGTTTTCCCAGAAGTGCAATGGCTTCCTGCTCCACCCAGTACAGCCTGGGAAAGTACCTGGCTGCACTGCAGCAGGAAGAAGTGGAGCCATCATGCTTCCTGGATCGCAGAGGCAGCTGGTGCAGGGGAAGTGCTCCCATCAGGCTCCCCTCCCAGCCACTGCCAGGATCCCCACAGGATGCTGCCAGGATAAGGCAGGGTGCCTTAGTTATTTGTAAAAAGCTTACTGAATATGTTGAACTGCTTTTCTTTTCTTTTCTTTTTTTGTGGTATAGGAGCTTATCCTTTTGTTTCCATGTTATTTCTGCCTCTGATCTCTCTCTCTCTCTCTTTTTTTTGGTTAAAGAAGGAACACCCAGAAACATATCCACTTTGTTAACTGAAGTATACCTACACTGTGGAAAGTCCTGTTTTTCAAAAAAAACAAGAAGAAGAAAAGCACAGTCTCCACAAGTGTGGATAGCTGTGCTGTGTTCCCATCTTTTGACAGTCCCAAGTTCCTGTCTTGATAAATCTTGATCACCTGTGAAGTCCTAGTGCAGTCTGTGTTTCTGAGCACATGGTGAGCAGAGCTACTCTTTTGCTTTGAGGTTATTCAGACACATTTCTTCTCTCGCTCTTGCTCTCACGCTCACTTTTTCTTTAAAGGAGAGAAAGACTTCTTTCTTTCTCCATGTAGTTAGGTTGTTGCAGTCTACTGAGAGGGGTTCAACCTTCTATATCTGTTGTTTTAATATGGTATTCCCCAAGGTACTTTAGAGTATTCAACATGATTAACAATAGGATGTCCCAGGCAGTTCCTGGCTCCGCGCTAAGATCAGAGTTTGCTAATAGAGAAAGTGACTAATTATTTTAATTAATCCAACAATCCAGAAGTAATTGTATCACATTTTAAAGCTATTGCCTTTTCACTATTGCTTCTTTTTTGTATGTGTGTGTACTAAACACTGCAAAAATATAAACACCATTTCTTGTTATAGTGATTCCAGCAGAAAATTATATTTCACATTTTTCTAAATGGCTCTTAATTCCTTCACTTATGAAATAAATTATCCTAAACAGCACAGCACCTGTAGAATTCTTTATAGGCCTGCATGCAAATTCCTCTTAAAATGATATTTCAAAGATTTCAGATGCTTTCCTCCCCCTCCAACACCAGAATACAAATAGCATATCTATAAATAATTATGATTCTTTTCTACCCTCTTCCTTTCACATAGGGTTTTTTCTTAGTAGAGCATATTTTGTTTACAACAGTGCTGTTGACCACTAAATCAGGGACATGCAATCAGTGGTCTGACATCTGAAGAGTTGTTCTGTATCCTCCATGCCTGCTGCTACCATTGGATTCTCCTGTCCCTTCACATTTATTAGAGTCTCTGCTTTTGTGCTGTGATGGCATGAAAGCAGCGATTCCATTCAGGGTTGCTGGGGGAACGATGAGACCAAAGCCTTTGTCTTTTTCTGGGAACTCCAAAGGAAAGGGGTCTCTAGCACAGGGGCATGGTTAAAACCTGTCCCATCCTGAGCATCCATGCCCATATGTGTGCACAAAGAAGCATGGGTATGTGTGTCAACCACAGCCTGTCTGGTCCTCTGCTTGAGACCAAATGCAGTCCTCAGAACTGGAAGATCTCTACATCCTTCTCCCAGCCATGCACAACAGAATTGCTTCTTAAATACTCATCACTGATAACTGCTCTGATTAAAGATCCATACATTAATGTAGAATTAATGACTGGTTTATTTGTACTCATTAAACTATGCAATCTTCTTAATTTTCTCTGTTTTTCTTCACTTAATATTGATTTACATCTTTAGCCCACAATGAATTAGCTTTGTAATTACAGTTTTTCTTTATTTTTTTGGTTTTGCTTTTAGGACCTGTTCTCACAGCATTGCTTTTGTGGCATGATGGGCGTTTCTCTTACTGTAGGCTGTACGTTGCTAGACATTCCAAGACATCTTGCTTCTCAGGCTTACCCAACGACATGGAAATAAAAGCAAAGGAGTCACTGGCTGGATGTCACCCTGCTGATGAAAACCAGAACCAAATAAATTCTTCCTAGTTCATGACTAGTTTCAGCTTAAATGCTATGCAAAATGAACAGGGGGGATCTCAAAATATCTTGTGTTTGTGTGTTGGGGAGGGACATTAGCCAGCTTTTCACATGTGGGGAACAATTTTGCCAGCTTGATCACTTGTCTCTCCTTTTAAAACTCCTCCCTCTCCCCCTCCCCTCCCCCTCCCCTTCCTGCTCCTCCTCCGAAAACTTTTATAATTATAAAATGGGCCAAGGAGTTAAAATGTGCAGCTTGTGCTTAATGCAAAAATAATTGGTCAGGATCCAACCAATGCTGATGCTTCTGTGATTTCCTTTTCCAATCTCTGAATTCTTTTGCAGAGTCATCTACAACAGTGTTTGGAAAAGTTACTTGGGGGCCCAAAGAATAACTTTCTTTGTCACCTTAGCCCTGTGGCAGAGCAGAAAGATAAGCAGGGTAAACAGACAGGCTTATGGCAGGAGAGAAAGAACAACTCCCATATGCAAAAGCTCCTAATATTCCACTCTGTCAAGCTAAACAGTACATTTTCCTTCTAAACCATTATGACCATCAATACATTGTACAGAGTCAGAGCATTCTTTGCCTGAATTTGGGGGAACAGCGGGTTATTTGCGTTGGTAAATAATATTGCCACATATAACTATGAGCTAGCTATCTTCCACCTTGCCTGAGGCAGTGTTCTGCATAATTCATAATGCCTGCATAAACAAACACTTTGGCCCAGTAGCAGTTATCAACATGTCCCATCTGATAAAAGCTGAAGAACTGCTCCGTTTGTATTGTGGAATGAGATCCTCTAATGCTTGCACATTCACTGACTGACACTTTCCTGGAAGTAATTTTCTCTTATGAAATGAAAGTATCTCTGAGCAAAGTCCCATTGCTT
This sequence comes from Iguana delicatissima, assembly GCA_948472985.1. NCBI lineage: Eukaryota > Metazoa > Chordata > Lepidosauria > Squamata > Iguanidae > Iguana > Iguana delicatissima. The sequence goes on from CAOKZL010002878.1 coordinate 17,051, forward strand.
CATAGTTCAGCTCTCTTTGGTTGCAGGGGTCCACTATCCACTTTCTTGCTCTGAGGAGAGTAGATAGAATGTCTTGAGGGAAATACGCCAACAAACGGAGAGCATTTTGCACGTTGCTCAAATGCTCTTCCCTCCACCACCACATACCCAATCGAGGCCATTTGAGAGAAAAAGAAACAAGGAAGGAAGCTTGAGGCTGGTGGCTTGGCAGGTGCAAAACCTTTTCAGGCAAACATCTGTTTTAGTGGTTACTCTTGGCCAGTGAGTAAAGCAATAAGTCTGTTTCTCCTCCCCTCCATGTTTCTTAAAAAACAAGCAAACAAATACTGTTCTACAGACGTTGAGGTTCAAGTAAAAGAGAAACAGGCAGGCTGCTATTTTGCTCAAGCTTGTCCATTCAGACTTTGCACTGTCATATTTGTACAGGAAGGTTACCGGGGGTAAGCGTCCCTTCCTGTTAGATCACGAACTGTTTAATGCAGCTGTTCTTCTGGTACGTAACAGGGAGGACTTGCTTACTGTGTATGCAGACACAAAACTAATCTCTCTCATTCTCTCTCACAAACACAGAATGCGTGCGCGCACACACACACACACAAACACACACATGCCTTGTATGAGGCTGGATTGTGATTGCTGGGGTTCTGATGCAGTTCCAAAAAATAGGGTTGCCTTTCCTCACGTGTATGAGATATTCCAGGAGTGGTGGGCACAGAAATTAACAAATAGATAATATCTAGAATGTAATAGATAACGGCACCCAAGTCTTCATGTGCAAAGCTATTCAACAACCCTGCAACTTCTGTGAGACTCAGAAACTGATCTCATGCAGTTTGACTCAATTAGTAAAGTAGTCCACAAAATAATGATGGTAACAGAAGCACTGGGAGATTCAGGAAGGAACTGAGACAGAAGAGGAAGCAAGTGACACCTTTTCCTCTTCAGGACTATGTCCCCTAGCTAGAGGAATTGCTCCAATTGAACCATTAATAATTTGGCCCTGGCGTTCTATCAAAGAAGGCTTATTTACAAAGGTTTTATCTTATCAAAGGGTAAAGCTGCAAAATGGTACAGTACTGTGGCTGCTAAATTCCATTTTCCCATTTCCTTTAGGTTGTTCAGTAGTTGTTTCCAGGAACAATCTCTTTTAACTCTGAGGTTTGGGTGCCTGAGACCTTATGTTGCACAAATGAAGCAAAATCCTATTAAAAAATAAGTCAGTAAAGCACGGATGTGGGACACATATGCCTTCTTGATGTTGTTGGATTGCAGTCCACATCAGCCCTCACTAGTATATCCAATGGTGAAGGATGAAGTGAGTTGCTGTCTAGCAATATCTAAAGGGCCACAGGTTCCCCACTCCCACAGGAAAGTAAAAGCCAAATATGCTATATTCCAAATTTGCTGCGGTTGTTTAAAAATATCTTTGTACTATCAAAGGCAATATTAATATGCCTTTAATACAAACATGGAGATGGACGGGCTCAGCTGTGTCTTTCCTCTATGGATTTTCCATTTCTTTCTTTCCATAAGCCATTTCTGCACTACACTGTTTTAGTGCTATTATTCCACTTTCAACCTCCTGTGGAATTCTGCGGTTTGTAGTTTCCTGAGGCCAAAGAGCTCCCTTTCTGAGAATTCTCAGTGCCCCTTCCTAAACTGCAAAGCCAGGATTCCACAGGATGTTGAAAATGGAATAATAGCACTATAATGGTATAGTGCCAAAATGGCCTTAGCTACCACCTTTCTGCCAATTCAATCACAACAGTCAGGGGCGGCCTATGGTCTGAGTAGTGTGCTCCTCTTTCAATCATGCCACAAAGTCTTGGTGCCAGAAGTTGTGTTTAAAATCTTTCTTATTTATCTATTTACTTATTGCATTTATTTATCACACCCAAGGTGAAACATAATAGGTAAAAACATTCCTAAAACATTAAATAAATACTCCAAATCTAGTTAAAATATCCAGACTTCTCTTTAAAATGGATGTAAAAACAGTTTTAAAAACAGAGAAGAGTCCCCTAATTTTACAATCCAAAGGCCAAATGAAGTAGCACATTCTTCTTTGCCCTCCAGAAACTCAAAAGGGAAAGAACCAATCTGATCTCCCCGGGAGGGATTTCCATCAGGTGCTACTACAGAAATTGTGGTAGCCTAGCCTTATGGGGTTGTAGGGGACATAACAGTGCTTCTGCTGGTGATCTTATGTTTTGGATAGGCTCATATGAGAAGAGGTAATCTTTCAGATGCTCTGGTCCCAAGCTGTGCAGAGCTTTATAGGTCAAGAACACATAGAGCACTTTATAGTAGTCTAATAGGAAGGTGAGTAAGGCATGAATCTCTGTGGCCAAATCTCCCTCCCTAGGAAAGGGTGCAGTTGGCACACCAACCAAAACTGGACAAAGGTACTCCTGGCCACACTTGGCCTTCCAGGAACAGCACTGGGTCCAAGAGTGCTTCCAAGCTTCAAATCTGATCTCTCAGAGAGAATGCAACTCTATCAAGAAAAAGCTGTGATCTCAACGCCAAGTTAGTTTTCCTACAGTTCAATAGCAGACCATCATGTCTGGACTGAGCCTCAGTTTCTTCACCTATATCCATTCCTTCACTGAATCCAGACAGTGGTTCAGGATTTCCACACCCACTTGACAGAGCAGGTTATCTTCATTATATGGATGCTACCTGACCCCAAGGCTCCAGATGACCTCCCCCAGTGGCTTCAAATAGATGTTTAAAAGCATGGAGAATAATACTGAGCCCTGCAGAATCTCCCAGGTTAATGGCCAGGAAGCCAAAGAACAATCCCTCAGTCCCAACTTCTGAGAATGCCTAGCTAAAAAGGACCGGAACCACCGTAGCACAGTGTCTTCAAGTCCCACATCACCCAAATGTCTCAGAACGATACCATGATTGATGGTTCTCAATGCTACTGAAAGGTCCATTAGAATGAACAGGGACATAATCCCCCACCCATTTTCTGGCATATGTCATCCACCAAGGCAAGTGAGGCTCTTTCAGTCTTATAACCAGGTCTGAAAACAGACTGGAATGGAACTGGGTAATCTTATCCAAGAAAACCTGGAGTTATTCTGCCACTACTTGCTTTAAGGGTTTCCTTAAAAAGGTGAGATTAGAAATTGGTCAATAATTATCTAAGGTGGAGGGATCCAGTGAAGGTCTCTAGTCTTACAGTTGCTTCTTTTGTTGGTTATTACTTTTAAAGCCTTGCAAGGTTTGGGTTCAAGCTACCTGCAGGATCTCCCCCTCCCATATGATCTGCCCCATAAACTCAGGTCCTCTGGGGGCCATTTACTTAAACCAGCCAGCACTAGACTGGCAACGGTCACCCAGAGGACCTTTTGTTGGCTGCTCCTAGACTGTAGAATGACCTACCGGAAGGATTTAATAGCAAAATATGCTGTCTGAATTAAAAAAACAAACAAAAAACAAACAAAAAACCTAAAGACCTATCTCTTCCAGCAGACCCACCCAGTCTATTTTTATTTAGGATGTATTTTAATAATGATGTATTTTAATTATGATATATTTGTATTTTAAATGGCTTTATGTGTGTTTAGCATACATTAACTTGTGATGCATTTTAATTGTATTTTAATTTATGTTGCACTCTGCCTCGAGCCTTGGGGAAAGGCAGGTATCAAATAAAAATGTATTATTCATATTCATATTCTTATTATTTTTGAGTGGTTGGAATACAGCCTCTTTCAAAGAAGTATTTACAATTTTCACCACCCAATTGGCTAGCCCTCCTCTGGCAGTTTTAATCAGCCAGGATGGACATGGGTCTAGTGGACCAGAGGTTGGCCACACTTCTCCAAGGAACTTGTCCACATCATCATGTTGAACAAGCCGAAACTCATCCACCAAAACCGGACAAGTACATGCCTCAATTACCTCCCTAATGTGGAGTCCAAGTCAAAACACATCCAAGCAATTTTCTCTACAAAATGTTTGGCAAACTCCTCACAGCACATTTCTGAGGGTTCCCCCTCAGCATTTTGAGGTCTAGAGTGTAATAACAACTGTGCTAGGCAAGCTATTCTGGCTGCCTGTTTATGCTGGGTGTATGTTGGAGGTGAGTGTGTCCGGATCAACAGGATCCCAAGCCGCTTTGTTGCTTTGAGAGGTCTGCAAAGTAGACCGGTTCTAGAGTTGACATAGTTAATCCATTCAATGGTGGGCAAAGATCATTTTGCATAGACAAGCTTTTGGCTATTAATTGGTTGCTGCAAAAGGGTCTTTCAATGGTGTGTACATTTTTTGCTGCATTTTTCTTCTTATTGTTAGGTATTACACCTTTTTAAAATTGTTTTTAATTACTATTTTAATTACTATTGCTTTTGACTCTTATGATTGGGTTTCAGATATATTTTGTCTTAATCTATATTTTGAGTACCATATTGGAAGAAGTGTGGAATATTAATTAATTAAAATTCCCCTTTTCATGGTTGTCAGTAGGAGGTGTAGAAAAAGACGAAACGAAAGATAAAAATAAGAGGAGCTTTGCTGGACTTATCTAGGTAAGATCAAAGACTTATCTAGTCTAATATTCTATTCATACAATGGCCAACCAGTTGCCATTGAGAAGTTCGTCAGCAGGACAAGAGCACCCATCCCTCCAACTGTCCTGATTTGACAAGGGCAGTCCTGTTTAATCCTTGATCCCTCCTGTTTTTCAGATACTTTTAAAACACCCCAGTTTCTCTCTCTTCTTTCCCCTGTCCCCTTTTGCCCTTAACTAGCTTCAGTTGCTGCAAACTAACTTCAAAGTGCAAAAGTAGCTTGCACTCAGTGAATTCAGCAGGAGGGAGAGGAATGCAGGAGTTAGAATCTTTCCCTTCTCAGCAGGCTCAGGCAAAAGCAAAATGTTACAACCTCTCCTAGATTGTCTGTCTGTTCTTCCCCAATTATAACTTTTGCCATCTTGACTATGCTCTAACGTTGCTTGGCCACATATGTCTTGATTTTTATCTGCGAAATGTTGCAGTATGGGAGTGCAATTGCACCCCTAGTCTCAGGATTGCTGGTAGGTGTTATAGAGAAGCATACTGCTTCTCATATGGGAGGTGATCTACAGGCATCCTGGCTAATCAGTGACCCAAACCTTCATGGATTCATTTAAATAAAATTGAAAAATATCTCCTGCTCCCGTGCTTTCTGTCCTGTGGATCAGCTCTGGATATGGTAATTGTTCCACAGCAAAATATACCTCTAGTCACACATATATACACCCTCTGGTTGACCTGTTACTTGTGAGAAGATGCCTTAGCTTTCTGCTTGATGTGGCATATTTGTACTCCATTCCTCACCATTTTATTCTATGTGTGTTTGTGCCCTTTAAAGAAGGGAAGAGTGGTGGAATGAGGGAGGAAGAAAATTAATCAAAGTGAGACAAATAGCAACAAAGACCCACTGAAGCAGAGGGCTCCCAGTGAAACAAAAGCAAACCCTGTGGTGTTGCAACTTGAATTCCTATAATTTGTTTTATGTAACTTAAACATACTTTACAAACTGTATTTCTAATTTAAGCCAGTAGGTGGCGCTTGACTATACCAGTTATAAAAATTGGAGAGGCTAAAAAGTCACATTGCTCTTTAAGGTGGAAATCAGGGCCAAACCAGAAGCAGTATTAATAGTGTGATGAATACATACAGTTTTTAAGACTTAAGGTGGTTTCCCTTTGCCAGAGTCCTGACAAAAATCACATTTCCAGAGCTGCTTTTTGCATTTCTAGGCAACTGAAATGGGCATCTATGGGGGTTGTTCTTCAAGCACAAACAATAGCAGCTGAAGAGCAGTGATTTTTTTTTTTCTGGGTCTTTAGAAGGGAGAAAAAAATGTTAAACTCCTTCTCTGCAGCTTGCAGGATTCTCAGGTTGTCAGGAATAGAATTTAAGACTATTCATATAATAAAAAGGATGCCTTTAACTGACTTAACATCTAGTTTTGGCTCTTAGCCAAAGTAATTTTTTTTTCCAAACCACCTTCTAAGTAATTAGTTCTAGGGGAGGCTTCCACATGTTGGCCAGGGATGATAGGAGATGCAGTGATGGGAAAGATTGGTTGAGACAAAGGATTCACTTTCTGATTTGTTAAAAAAATGAATACTCAGATGTCAGATCATAACAGATACTGGGTATCTAATTTTGGGATTGAGGGTGCATCCAGCTCAATTAAAAAGACCAGAAAGTGCCAAATTTTGTTCCTCTTTTTTTCTGATTTTATTTTGGAGATCCACACATGTTTTGTTAATATTTTCTGTCAGCAGCCACTATGATCAGAGACTTTTTATATCAGCTCTCCAGAGCCATTTCCACACTAGACTGTTATAGTGCTATTATTCCACTTCCAACATCCTATGGAATCCTGGGGTTTGCAGTTTTGGGAGGGGCCATTTGGCCCCTCCCAAAACTGCAAACCCCAGATTCCATAGGATGTTGGAAGTGGAATAATAGCACTATAACAGTCTAGTGTGGACATGGCCCAGGTCAGTTTATTTTAACCCAGATAAAAGCAGAAAGGACAGGAACAAAATCTGGGACTTTTCAATCAGGGTCCCAAGTCAGATTTTCACAGTGAATTCTGGAATTGTCTGATGAGGGATAGACAGAGGGCCCTCCATATCCGCTTGGATTTGGTTCCAGGACTCCATGGATACCAACATCAGTGGATGCTCAAGTCCCATTACAGTCAATGGATGTGATGTGCTTGTGCATCTATGGCAGCATGTTTGCATGCATATCACTGCCTTTTAAAATATTGGGATGCAGTGATTTGTGTGGTCTCAAATTTGCACTTGTTGAGGTCAGGTATAAGGAGGGTCCACTGTATTTTATCCTGACCTGTAATCCTTTCCAAATTATATTCTATTTCCCTTGTTTTGCTTTTGATAATAAAAATAGCAACTTATAAAGGATTTTGAATCAACATGCCAGAACTATAATGAGGTTTTTCTTTCCTTTTTCTTTTCTTTCTTCTTCCAGTGCAGATAGTAGTTTGCTGACTCGGAATATTAAAAGAACTAATATTCTTCTGGGTAGCCAGGGAAAGCCAAAGGAGAAAATGAGTTTGAATCGATAGTAACACAGCTAGGGATCCTGGAGAATTTTGTTTCCTCAGCCTTTTTTGAGAAAATTGACTTAATTTATACTTCCTAGGTTAATACATATATTTTCAATTTCTCTGAAGTTTGGCAATGCAGTTGTCAGCTCAAAAGCTATGTGCAAAAATGCATAGGTAGGAAAAGTTTCATACAAAAAGGCCTATTTTAGCAAACAGGTATAGAAAAATTCATATATTAGGGGGAAAAAACTATACAAAAATGTGTATATGTGTGTGTGTATCTGTATGTATTTATATGTATATCCGTTTGTGTGTTGTACATGTCTATGGAAAATGTACAGTAAATTATATATTAGTGAAAGACGAAAGTGAATGTGTATTTCTGTGCAGTTAAAAACCTAGTCATAGAATGATGCAGAAACCAGGCAGAATGGCCTTACTTCTGAATATATGTGGAATTGACATGGGCTGGATACAGATTAACTCATACATGTCTGAGCACCTTTCCCCCTCCAGTGGTTTGAGGACTTTAACTCCCATAATCCCTCTGCATGTTTATGCTGGCTGGGCAAATAGGAGATGTAGAAAAAAAAAAAAGGCTGGAGGGCTACAGTTATCCACCCTTGCTCTAGTCTAAAACATTTCATCTACAATGATTACTCACCTAAAAGCTCTGCAATAATATAGTGAGAGTCAACAGAAAAGCAGGCAATCAATTTTTGTCACCTGGAAAAGCACCAGATGTGTCCTCTAATCACCAAGGAAGATGATGTCTTTTCTAGATCTAGGGAATAAATTTTAGCTAGGGCCCTGGCCGTATAGACATATCAGGAAAAGGAATAAGAAAGAAAATATCACTGTACTTCACACAGTTAAGGAAAAACAGTTCCTGTGGTCTAGTCTTGGAGTAAATGTGTTTAGCACCTGCTACGAAACATGCATAGTTCTCATGGGAGTGGGCAAGATTTGTATTTCTGAGAACTTTCTCTCAAAGTTATCAGTAGTTGTTACTGATCCTTTTGGAAATAAAAAGCCCATAATGCAAAATTCAGTTTTCTGTTTTCATCTGCAATTGTATAAGTCATCTTTGCTCTTTGTCCTTTTTTTTTTTTTTGTTACTTCAGTGTTCCAAATCATTCATCAGTCTCTAAATAATAAAATTTTAAACTTTTTAAAGATTTTTTTTTTAAAAAGGCCAAGTCGCCAAATTTTCACGGCAGCTCTTATTTCTACTGTGCCTGCTCTCCCCCTCTTGTTGATGACTGCTCTCTACCCCCTCTGTTCTCCCTTTAATGCATGACACGCTCTGAAGGGACAGGAGGAAGAAGTTGTCCTGTGCAACCTTTTCTCATCCCCCTCTTTGCTCAGATTGAGTCAAAGCATACTCAGTACCTAGGAACAGGTAGAAATCCGGTTATGTTAACATGGAAAAGTAGTGACTTACAATCCTAACTGTTACAGGCAAAAAAGTAACATCATCCCAGCTTGTTACTGTGAAAAGTAATTAAAGGCATACCTCAGTTAACAAAGCTTCTGAAGAAGAAGCATCTTTTTACAAAGCCATTTTATACATAGCCAGCCCCTTTTCTTCTCCATCTGTCTCTCTGGAAGGTTTTTTAGCAGCATCAGCATTGGGAGGATGGTAAAGGAGGGCTAGAAAAATACAGAATTTCAGTGTCAAGCTGCAGCAGCGTCTTTTCAGTAAACCATACAATACATCTTGAGCTGGGAAACAGTAGGATTTTATTCTAGCTGCTCTGATTGTAGCATGTGGGCCTTCCTACAACAGGCAAGGTAAATACCAGCTACCTCCAAAATTCCTTGTTGAGCATCAATGGATAGCAAAACAGAGATAAAAGAGGAAACTAGATTACCCTAACTCACCAGCTCTCTCCAACAAGCTAACAAAACACAGATCTGTGGAAGTGTTCTCACAACTGTATAAATATACTATATGTCTGAGGCCTTAATACCACTTGGTAGTGCACCTGAAGAAGCAGGTTTATATCCACAAAAGCTCATGTGAAAATAGTTAGTGTTAAAGTTGCTACTACATTTCTTCCCTCTCCTCCACTTTGTTCTTTTTATGCTGCAAGAGACTAAGGCCATTTCCTCACTACACTGTCATTATTTCCACTTTCTGTGGAATTCTGAGATTTGTAGTTTAATGAGTCCAAAGAGCTCTCTGGCTGAGAATTCTAAATGCCCCTCCCTAAATTGCAAAGCCCAGGATTCCACAGGATGTTGAAAGTGGAATAATAGCAATATAACAGGGTAGTGCGGAAATGACCTAATATGGCTACTTATTTAAAAACTATCCAGTACTTTGCATCACAACAGGCATGGGTCACAACTATATCTTGCTGCTGAGAGAACTTATTTTGCCTCAGGCCATTTCTACACTAGACTTTTATAAGTGCTATTATTCCACTTTTAACATCCTATGGAATCTTGGGGTTCGCAGTTTAGGGAGGGGCATTGAGGTCCCTCCCTAAACTGCAAACCCCATGATTCCATAGAATGTTGCAAGTGGAATAATAGCACTGTAACAGTCTAGTGTGGAAATGGCGTCAGTTGCTGTGAAGTTTGCAGCTGATCTCAGTGGGGATAGGGAAGTGGCGGGGGATGCAAATAATGTAATTGTTTCTGCTGATGAAAAAGTCATGGCACTTCAGCACTGTCTGTTCTGGCTCCACTGCCACATTGGCTGCTTCATTGGGCATTTCTTTATAATGAGTGTGCTTGAACAATTAAACTAGGAATTGTAGTCGAGAGGCAAAGAGATTTGTGCTTCCTCCCCTTTGTGACATATTCTCTCCCTACTCCCAGGGATCTTTGATCATAGATCTTCTGCATCATGTCACTTTTGGCCTTTGATGTGCAACCTAAAGGACACCACTGAAGATGGATCAGAAGAGGATCACACTAAAAGTATTCATTAAGCACTGTGGCCAGACTGAACATCGTCCTCCACCTGAATGAGAATTCAAAAGGAGTAATTTCTTTTGGAAATAGCATCAGGCATCCTCAGCCGACTGGAATAAGTTTCATTGGTTACTGTTGAACAAATCTTACTTGAATTGTGAGAACTATTATTCCTGCAAAAATAGCCTGCACAAATATTTCTGTGAAAAGGTCTGTCCAGAAGTGTGTGGGGGTCTGAGCAAGTTATCTACGATCAGCCTCCTACTGCTTTCTAGTAACTGGAAACAGCATGTGGAACAAAGTGGAATTCTAAACTGCTTATGTGTACATATTGGCCAGTATTATTCTGTGGATATTATACTGGGCTATTGTCATTAATAGCCTTGCCAATACTTTCAAGTATTGGAGAGAATGGACTTCGAGGAAAATTTTATCCAGGCAATAAGAACAATATAAGTCAGCTTGCCACTTTTGTGGGGATTAAGGGCACAGGACCCCTGTGAAAGGGGAAAATGTGAATATTGTAAGCCCCCCAAACCATATTTAACACACACAAAAAGTACTGTACCCATATTGAAGTGGCTGGGTCTCACTGCGTGTGCATTCCCTCACTTGCTCACTCAGTCGCATTGTGGGAGATGGGGAGGGAATGGGATCGGGAAGTGAGAAGAGGGAGAAAGGGGACGCTTGTCCCTTCCCTTTCTCCTCCTCCCCAGTGGCGGAGCTTGGAGTGTGTGGAGGGGGGGCGGGGCTACAGCACGAAGGGCATGGCCACTGTGCAGGGGTCGGGGCTGCAGTGTGCAGTTGTGTGGCCAGGGTGCACGGGGGTGTGGCTACAGGCCAGGACACTCCAGAAACATTGCCGCCTGGGGCAAATCACTCCCACGTCCCTATGCGACTGCTCCTCCCACTTGTGTAATCTTCCTCTTCCCCACGCTCTTCCCCTCTGCCCACACAAGTGAGGAAGTGAGCAAACATGTGCACCCTTCCTCCTCTCATCCCATCCCATCCCATCCCATCCCATCCCATCCCATCCCATCCCATCCCATCCCCTTCCCCCCACATGTGCAAGTGAGTGAGTGAACATGTGTGCCCTCCTCCCCTGCCTTCCCCTCCCCTTCCCCCTAATAATCTGTGAATAATCAAGTCTGCAAATGATTATACTGCGGATGTGGAGGGCCAGCTGTATGTAGTTCCAAAGTGCCAAATTTTGGTAAATGTCAATGCAACAACACAGATTGAGATGCAAAAGGGTACTAGACAAGATTGTGGGCTCTAACCTTTGATGTTTATTTTGGCATTGGAGACTCTACTAAGAGATATCAGAAAAGATGACAGAATTTGTAGAGTGAGAGTAAGCTGAGGATTTATGTGGATGATCTTGTTATAATGACAGAAAATACATTGGATTCAATGAAGGTTCTTTTGGAAAAAATTAAGATGTTTGGGACATGTTCTAGTTTAAAATGAATTGTGATAAAACAAAACTGTTGACTAAAAAAAGTCTTTGAAAGAAGAAAATGAATCAACTGTTATTTCCAATTTTGAAGTGGGAAAAAGGGGATTAAATATCTGGGAGTCACAATTACGAAGAATAATAGTCTACTGTTTCAAAATGGTTATGACAAACTTTGGAAAGAAATGAACAGAGACTTAGGAAAATGGGCAAAGTTACATTTATCCCTTGCAGTAATAAAAACAAATGTTTTGCCAAAACTTTTATTCTACTTCCAAAGATCTCTGTCATAAGAAATGAAATATCCTTCGTACAACAGCAGAAAGAAATTTCCAGATTTGTTTGGCAAGCAAGTAAACACAGAATAACATTTAAAACATTATATGATGCCAAAGAAAAGCGTGGACTGGGAATTCCAGATGTTAAATTGTATTATGAGGCCTGTTGTTTTGTATGGTTGAAGAAAGAGATAGACTAAGAACTTGGAGGTCATGATTTAAGATTTAGATGGCATGGTGCAATGAAGTTGCTTTGAGTTTAGCTATTTGGGATGCCAGTGCAACCTGATGGCAGTTGCAAGGCAACAGGAATAGCACCTCAAGAAGGAAACCCAGAATAGTGTTGTGCATGGGAGGGGCTTATAGGTGAGAAGAATTCCATATAAGGCAAAATTTTTGTGTGTCTTGAGCCATCAGTGAGATCTTGGCCAGAGAAGGTGGCTGAGTTGTGTTTAAGCAGCTGTGGAAAAGACAGAGAACTGGTGTCTACGTAAGGCTGGGAGTTAGCAGAGGGCCTTTCCGTTCTACACTGTTATGGTGCTATTTTTCCAGTTTCAACATCCTATGGAATCTTGGAGTTTGTAGTTTAGGGAGGGACATTGAGAATTCTCAGCCAGAGAGCTCTTTGGCCTCAGTAAACTACAAACCCCAGAATTCCATAAGATGTTGACAGTGGAATAATAGCACTGTAACAGTGTAGTGTATAAAGGTTCAGAGTCTGTCAGAAGTTTGGACTGTTTAATGTAGCAACCCTGTACTGTATGTGAACTCTATCAAGATGCTTCATTTCTAATGTTACTATAATAAAAGATAAGATTTGTATTACAACTACAGTCCTCCTTCCCTATTCACAGATTTGGTCTTCACAAATTTGATTATTTGCCTCCCCCCTGCCATGTGCCTCCCCCCATTTTCCTTCTTCTATTCTCTTGAGCTTTACTAGGTATGGAGAAGGAAGGCAAGCACGCCTAGGCAAAAGGCAAAGAAATGGGGGGAAGACATATACATACTTCTTCCCCTCTAGGGCTCCCTTTCCCATTCCCAGGCATTTGGTCCTGGTGGGAGAATGTGCAGCGAGGCAAAAGGCAAGGAAATGTAGGGAAGGCATGCACATGCCTTCCTTCTCCTGTCTAGAGTTCTACTCCCATTCCTTTGCATTTTGCCCTGGTGCACAGAATGCATGCTAAGGCAAAATGCAAAAGAATGGGGGGCAGCCCTGGAAGGGAATGGAGTGGGAGAGCAGGGGGTTGTTATTTGCAGTTTTTCCACTTTCATGATGGTTCTGCATCCAAATGCTTGCAAAAGTGGAGGGGCCACTGTACTGAGTTGCCCAGAGTTAACTAAATTCACTGATAATAAATTCACTGAGAACACACTGAGAACATACTACTTTAAACAAACTGTTTAGTTCTGAGTGAACACTTAGGCCTTTTCCGCATGGGGGAATTAAAATGGTGCAGTGCGTCCTCTATGGAGGTTATCTGCACCTTGGAGCGGACTAGGTTCGGACTACTTACCGGAGATCCGCACCTCAGTCCGCTCCAAACGCCCCCAACTAGTCCTCCAGCGTGCTTTTTAAAGACTGGAAAAAAAGAGGTTTCTCATTTTTCCAGAGCGTGCCATTGCATACCTGCTCCCTTGTGCAGATTCGCAGGCTCACACCAATGTGAGCCTGCGATCTGCAGGAGGCAGGCTTTAGGTGTGGCGAGCTTCGCGGTTGGTCGGGACCCATGACCAACCGGAAGCTGCCATTTGAAAGCCGGAGCAGTGCAGATCTAAGACCTCGCACTGCTCCGATTCACCCTGGATCAGACTGAGGAGCCAGAAGATCCGGTGAGTAATGGCACGGAATGATTCCCTCGCCTTGTGTGGAAATGGCCTTAGACCCTATCCCTGTTTCACAAAAGTTGTGACAAAAGAGTGGAATCAGAGCTAAGTGATATTGACAAGGCTCTTTATTAGAGTGGAATTGCCAAACCAGTCTGAGGAGAAATGAGGACCTATCGTATATGGTTATCTTTGGTATGATAAAATTAAGGCACATGCTGAATTTAAAAATCATTGTATTAGAATTACAAGTGTGATATAAATAAAGGCAGATACTTTTTCCTAAGATAATGTTATCCAGTTCACCACATAAAACCTTTTTCAGGAGAGAATGGGTTGAAAATCAGAGATGGTTGTTTCATTATGACCTGTTGTATTTTGAGTAAGACAGCTGGAAGTTTAAATCAAGTGAGATGCTTCTTAAGGAAAGTTAGGATCTTGATTGGTTTGTTAAAATATAACTCAAGGATACATTAATCAAGATGGGAGACATCTAGCTACACAGCTGGAGAAAATGAGTTTTATTTAGAATTGTTTAAAGATGATGACCATGTAATTTAAAAAGTGTTCAGCTACCTTTCAAAATTAGAGACATAGGGGTCTGATATACAATGAGTATATGATAAGCTGGGCCTAAAATTTTTGGCACAGTGTTCAAATGGATGCATGGAGAAAATGTGGCCTAAAGATATAAAATATATTTTGTATAGTAATTTAAAAGGGAATATGTATAAGATGATGTTTAGCTGGTATCTAATCCTGAACAAGCTATTGAAAATGTTTAAGAATGTTTCACATCAATGTTGGGGATGTCAAGATAAGAGGGCTTTTTTCCCCCACATGTGGTAGACTTGTAAGGAGGGAAAAAGTTATTTGTCTAAGATTTACATGTTAATTCAAAAATTTTTAAAGGTGGATTTTGTAATATCACCAGAAATGTTTTTGCTAGGTATTATTGTTAAAGAATTGGATAGTAAATATGGATTACTTATTTGGTATATGATAACAGCAGCAAGAATACTGTTTGTTCAAACCTGGAAATGGCCTGAAACACTGATGACAGCAGAATGGACTGTTAAGGTTGCTGAGTTAGCCCAAACTGTCAAACTAATATGGGTTTTAAAGGATAAGCCAACTGAAGGTTTTTTGAAAGACTGGAAATTATAGAATTTTTGAGCAATAAGGAATCTAATGACACAATAGTCTGGGGTTATGGTTACTAGTAATTCTAATAAGATTACACAGTTGGATCAGTAAGGGTAGATTTTTTTACGTTTTTTCTTCTTCTTTCATTAGTTTGATTGGGGGGGTCAAAGCCATTTTGTGTTTTAATAAGTTAGCACTCAGTGTTTTAGCTTAGTGTGCTAGTATTGTATTTTAATTTTAATTTTAATTTTTTCTTTCCTTTTTTTTTGCTTTTTAAATGTATATTTCTTTGACTGTGAATTAGATTTTTTTTTTAAAAAAGTTCCTCAAAAAAAAAAAGCAGGCTTGCCAATACTACTTCTATTTCATCATTGTTTTTGTTGTTGTTGTTGTTGTTGTTGTTGTTACTGTTACTGTTGCTTTTGTCATTGTGATCATCATTGTCATCCTGCCTTTTTCCCAGTCCAGGACTTAACGTGACTTATAAAAATTAAAACAGATACAGCTAAGAAAAATTGCATCATACAAAGTCAAAATATAATTAAACTATCAATGAAATTAAAATCAGTTCAAAGTATAGCACTTAAAAAGAACAACAAGGATAAACAACACATCACATGAATGGTCTTTCCTCCAGAGCCATCAGCTTTCCGAGATCTGCTAAATAAAGAGGTCTTCATCTGCCTATGAAAGGATAGCGAGGAAAGTAGTTCCAGAGTCTAGGAACAGCCACTCTTTCGTTTTTCCACCACACTTGCCTGTGAGGGTAGTAAGACAGAGAAAAGGATCTCCCCAGAAGATCTCAAGACAAGAGAAGGCTCATCTAGGGAGATGTGATCTGTTAGATAATCTGGACCTGAGCTTTAGAGAGATTCATAGTCCATAACCGGCACTTTGAATTGTGCCTTAAAATAAACTGGCACCCTATGGAGCTGCTGCAAAAGAGAGTTGGATGTGGTCAGTCCCAGTTAACAATGGCCAGAATTCACTTGGGGACTTGCAGCTTCATAAATGGACTTACAACTGTAAGAAATAAACCTGAGCAGTTTCATGTCTGTATTCAGCAAGAGGATGCTGTCATGTTACTATCTAGGGAAGCCAGGTTAGTGACTGTAGTGCTTCAGGCATGTATAGAGCCTGATGTGCATTGGGACACTCTTGCCAGTACCTTATTGCATATCTTCACAATTCACCAACAGGGTTCCTTAGAGTCTCTGTTATGTAGCTAAGTATCTATAAAATTACACTACGTCGATTACAATAGAGGATTCCAGCCATTCTGTCGGCAGCTCTTTGGCCCAGCTGGTTTCCGAACATTCTTCAAAGGCAGACCTTCTAGAGCACAAAACATAACCCAAGCAGGATGTAATTTTTTTTTTTTTTTTTGCTACTGTGTTACTGAATTTTAGTGTCAAAACAAACAAACAAACAAACAAACAGGGGACATTTGTGCAAAAATGGATCTGAGGTGCACATATGGCTTTTGTGCTATATTCTATGTTTTAAATAAAGAAGAGCCAAACTACAAATGATGTGGAAAACCAGTGAACAGATCACCTTATGTCTTCTTTAAAACAACACCGAAGGCATTTCTGAATGTGCTCGGGCAAGTGGCTCTATAGGGAAAGTATGGTAACCTCTTTGTTATTCATGCTATTTCCTTGAAATTGCCACTTGAAGCTGCTAACAAACTCATTAGGGTTAAGGATAGGCTCAATGTAGGTACCTGTTTCCCCCCACAGTGGAACAAATAACAATGTTGTGGGGTGTCTTTGGTGTCTGGAGCTAATTCATTCCCCCCACGTAGTTTCTAAGCCTAAAAGAAGATATTAGGGGTTAGTCATGGCTCTCCCACATCGAGGCTGATTTGGCCCTCTAGTGCAGCCTTTAATTTGGGGATGAGGAACGTTTAGCTCTCCATGTTTCAGGTTTCAGCTGCAGTAACTCCCAACCAGCAGGTCTAATGATAATGGATTACAGGAGTTTAGGTCCAAAATATCTGGAGAGCAAAAGTTTCCCCACCCCTCCATTAACTGCAAGATGCTACTCCTACAAAATTCTAAGGAAAAATCCCAGAACGATGATCAATGGTTATCAGTGGCAGTGCTTGGAGTGTGTGTGTGTGGGAGGGGAGGGGAGGGGGGTGGGGCTATGGCACAGGGCCACTGTGCCTGGGGGCATGGCCACTGTGTGTGGGGACATGGTCGTGGTGTGTGGGGGCATGGCTAGGGCGTGCGGGGGTGTGGGCATGAGCCAGGATGCTCCAAAAACATTGCTGCTGGGGGAGAACTATCCCATCGCCCCCCTGTCCCTATGCGACTGGTGGTTATTACAGTTTTAGACAATATCAGCCTCTAATAATGCAGTTAGATAAGAAATTGGCCCTCCACTTTTGTGAGAGTTTGGGGTGCATGTATACCTTCTTTCTTTGTGCGTGGTTCTCCCCCACCCATTCCTTTGCCTGTGCCTGGGTGCCAGAAGGAAGGCATGTGTGTCCAGGCAAAAGGCAAGGGAATGGGAGGAGGAGAATGGGGCAGGGGGAGAGAAGGCCCCCATGTGCCTTGTGAGTAAACAAATTTGTGAAGTCAAATCCGTGAATGTGGAAAGAAGACTGTATTTTGATTCTGGAGTTTTTAATTGAATTTTTATCTGCAAGATACTGTTTCAAGTTAATGTTGAAGTTTTCGTTGCTTTGTTTTAGACATCACACCAAAATTACAGCATACTTTGCAGTTGTTTATTGAAATGCCTTTTCTTTTCTTGCTTTGCAAACGTTCAGCAATTTCCAGCTCAGTAACTTGGAACTTCTCCCCAGAGAGTCTTTAATTCTTTAAGCATTTCCAGGTTGCTGAATTTCTTATACTCTCATTCTCTCTATCTGTCTCTTTTTCTCTCTATCTCTCTCGTTCTCTCCAGGAAACTAATTTTATATCTAAAACTCTTGAGATTAACTTGACAGCATCTTCTGTGTGTTCTGTGCAACAACTCAGTAAAATGCTACTTAATTGCTGCCTCTGCAGAATCCCAAGGTGAGAATATTTGTCTTTAGTTGATCGTTTTGGACAATAAATTCTTCTCAGGCTGGAACAAGTAAGCTTTACGGTTGAAATCCAAGCTGCATAAAACTAATTCTTTAGCCAGGAACCCAAGTAACTATGGTTGCGCTCCATACTCAGTGGAAAAGTGATCTGCGAGCAGTGGAAACAAATGACTGAAATGCTTTTATCACTTCAAAAGGAAAATACATGTTTCTTCACACAGTGGTTAGTTGTGTTGGAAATCAAAATCAATAAGGCTTTTGTTAGTAATGACGAAATTGGTTGATCTCCTCCCTCACAGTGGGATTTGACCATGACTACATTTAGCTGAGAGAGCCAGCATAGTACAGTGCTTTGAGTGCTGAACTATAACCCTAGAGACCAGGGTTTGATTTCCTGCCTGGCCATCGAAACCCACTGGGTGATGTTGGCGCATCACACATTCTCAGCCCCAGAAAGCCCCATGGTAGGTTTGCCTTAGAGTCATGATAAGTTGGAAATGACTTGAAGGCACACAGCAACAATATTTAGTTGGATCTGGGCTAGTCTTGTTAATTTAGAGTGTTATCCTGAAAACACTAACTAGAGAATAAAGGTGCAGTTCCATGTACATTTAAATGTAAGTCCCATTGAAGTCAGTGAGCATGTGTAGACACATGATGTAAAGGCATGTTCTCTAAATGAACACAGTGGAACTTGCGTCCAAAAAAACATGCACAGGATTATTGTACTTTGTTTTTTGGATTTTTAACTTATTTTATCTTTGGTCAAAGGACAAGAACAGGAAAGCTTTTAAAACGGTTAGACTCTGGTTGTCCATACTTACCACTCAGGTCATATTCATTTCTGGGTAAATGTGTTAGTTATATCTTGTTTTTCTCCAACAAGCTCAAAAAGGCATATTTTCTAACTCCATTTTTTATTGTTACAACCATTTGAGGTAGGTCAGCTTGAAAGATAGAGTGAATGGCCTAAGGTCACCAAATGAGATCTACAGTTTAGGAGGGATGAGAATCTCAGTTTTCTAAGGACCATTTGAACACTACAAATCTTATACCACATAGGCTCTTTGATTTAGGTTTGTACCATGTTTTTAAAATATATTCTATTGTTAGTTATGCTTCTCATAATCATTAAGTGTTTGGCATCATTTTCTGCTTTTGGAAAAAGCACTCAGTGTGCAGAAAGGACAATATACAGTATGCCCTCTCCTGCTGTGACTTCTGCACACACAAATGCGAGGTCATGTGAAACCTTGTTTCCTATTATCATCAATGGACACACTGTGCGTGTGCTCATGCTGGCATGCGCATGCTGTGTCCATTGATGATAACATGATCAAGCATTCACATGTTTTGTTTTATGTGAAGGTTCCTGGAATGGAACCCCCGCATATACAGAGGGCGCATTGTATGCATTTTATCACAATATGAAAACATTTAGTACCATTTTTACTGGGAGGTGAAATGGGATGAAAAATGCAATTCTACTTAGAACCATGGAATCATAGAATCATAGAGCTGGCAGAGACCCCAGGGGCCATCAAGTCCAACCCCCTGCAATGCAGGAACACACATCAAAGCATTCCCAACAGATGGCCATCCAGCTTCTGCTTAAAAACCTCCAAAGAAGGAGACTCCACCACACTCTGAGGCAGCATATTCCACTGCTGGACAGCTCTGACCGTCAGGAAGTTCCTCCTGAGGTTCAAGTGGAATCTTTTTTCCTACAGTTTGAATCCATTGCTCCTTGTTCTAGCCTCTGGAGCGGCAGAGAACAAGCTCTCTCCTTCCTCTATATGGCATCCCTTCAGATATTTAAACATGGCTATCATGTCCCCTTGTTACCCTGTTTACTGGTGGTCCTGGGAGGGACACCAAAATGTGTTCAACTATAGGTGGGGAAAATTAGCTCAGAGCACTGCTTAGCGTTACGAGAGGCAGGGTAACTTAGCAGGATCTTGTAACCCAGTGTTTACGGGGTCAGGCCAAGTCAAGGAGCAGACCGGTTTGAAAATAATGAATGATCTTTTATTAAATACAGACACACAATGTAAGCAACACATGCACCCAGATAACTAAGGAAAATAAAGGTGTGAGTAAGACAGCGGGATTTTCAGAGGGATAGTTGGTTTGGGTGATATGACACCTGTTCCTGAAGCCTGGAAGAAGATAGAGAGCGATGCTGGGGTTCGGTGGGTCTCAGCACGTGGAGCTGAGGGGAAGCTCGCCAAGCAACGCAGCAGCAAGGCGCTTGGAGCTCGGGAGCGATCCGAGGAAGGTCTCGGAATCAGGGGTTTTTATAGGGAGAAGTGTGACTGTAGGCTATGCCTTTCTCAGGGACAACAATGAGTTTTGGGTGCGAGACAATGTCTCCGAAAGGTCACAATTTAGCATGATTGAGTTAAGTCCAAATTGACAAAGAGGTAGACTGTATGCAAATGCTCAGTGCTTGACCTTTAAGCTTCTAGATTGCCAAGTTACTTGATCGGGGCAGGGAGTCCTTTGTAAACAGCGTACATACATAATGTGGTGTTTGCCGGGGAGGTCCCTGAAGGTGCGATCTGACTATTTCTGGTGTGCCTGCATTGTTTGAGAACATTTCAGCAGTTAAGTGCCGAGCCTAGTTTTCTGCTTGTCCGGGGGCCTCACAAACACATGGAGAGGGGTGGTAGAATAAGGCCGAATTATGATATCAAAGTGATATCGGGTGCTATCGCCAGGCAGGCCTAAACTGCAGTAACACCCTCTTAACCTTCTCTTCTGCAGACTAAACATACCCAGCTCCCTAAGCCGTTCTTCATAGGGCATGGCTTCCACACCCTTCACCATTTTGGTCGCCCTCCTCTGGACACGTTCCAGCTTGTCGACATCCTTCTTGAATTGAGGTGCCCAGAACTGGACACGGTATTCCAAATGAGGCTAACCAATGCAGACTAGAGTGGTACCATTACCTCTCTCGATCTGGACGCCATAATCCTATTGATGCAACCAAGAATCACGTTGGCTTTCTTGGCTGCCGCATCACACTGCTGACTCGTGTTCAGCTTGTGATCTACCAAGACTCCTAGATCCCTTTCATACGTACTGCTATCCAGCCACATGTCCCCCATCTTATATTTGTGCCTTCCATTTTTTCTGCCTAAGTGCAGGACTTCACATTTCTCTCTGCTGAAATTCATTTTGTTAGCTTTGGCCCAACTCTCCAATCTGTCAAGGTCATGTTGAAATTTGATCCTGTCCTCTGGTGTATTAGCAACCCCTTCCAGTTTGGTATCATCTGCAAATTTGATCAGCATGCCCTCTACTCCTTCATCCAAGTCATTGATGAAGATGTTGAATAGCACTGGGCCCAGAACAGAACCCTGTGGCACCCCACTAGTCACTTCTCTCCAGGATAAAAAGCAGGCATTAGTGATCACCCTTTAGGTTCGGTCAGTCAACCAATTACAAATCCAACTAACAGTAGCCCTGGCCAGGCTGCATTTTACTAGCTTCTTTGCAAGAATGTCGTGTGGAACTTTGTCAAAGGCCTTACTGAGGTCAAGATATGCTATGTCTACAGCATTCCCTTCATCATTCAAGCCTGTAACCCTATCATAAAAAGAGGTAAGATTAGTCTGGCGTGACTTATTTCTGAGAAATCCATGCTGGCTCTTAGTGATTACGGCATTACTTCAGATATTTATGATTTATGTTAAAATTCCACTTTTCATCCTATTTCACCTCCCAGTAAAAATCATATTAAAGTTTTCATATTGTCATAAAGTGTATACAGTATGCCCGCTGTATATGTGGAGGTTCCATTCCAGGAACCTTCACGTAAGACAAAAAATGTGAATGCTTGATCCCATTATCATAAGGGGACACAATGTGTGCAAACTGGTGTGAGTCCACTGATGTTATTACACATCTTGAAGGTTTTGCTGAGGGATGACATGAGCAAACTCCTGAGATTTCATTGTCTCTGTTATGCATGACTCAGGAAAAGTATACCAGAAGGAAAAAGGCCAGCTCTACCATTAGGCAGAAGGAAGCAGCCACTCTAGACAGCGTCTCTGGGGACTTATGAAAAGGCAGCAATTTGTTAGTTGTTAATTTCTTATTCTGCAGTGTAGTGGGCTGACTAAGATTCTGAGAAACCAGAATTAAAGTCCCTACTCAGCCATGGGAATCCATGAGGCAAGTCATACTCTCTCAGCCTTAGAGCAGTGGTTCTCAACATGTGGGTCCCCAGATGTTTTTGGACTTCAGCTCCCAGAAGCCCCGAGCATTGACCATAGTGGCTGGGGCTTCTGGGAGCTGAAGTCCACAAACATCTGGGGACCCACAGGTTGAGAACCACTGCCTTAGAGGAAGGCAATGGCAAACCTCTAAATAAATTTTGCCAAGAAAACCCTAGGATAGGATCACCATGAATCAAAGTTCACGTGAAGGCACAAAACAACAATAATGTTTACTGCCAGGGAGACTGGGAGAAGTACTTGTGACACAGTGAACACTCCACAATACATGTGTTGTTGTTGTTTTTTGGCATCTTGTTGTTGCTGTTGTTGTTGTGTGTTTCAAGATTTTTCTGACTTATGGTGATCCTAAGGTGAACCTATCACATTTTTTTTTTTGCCAAGATTTCTTTCGAAGGGGCTTGTCATTGACATTATCTTCTTCTGAAGCTGAAAGAGTGGAACTTGCCCAAGGTGACCTAGTGGGTTTCCATGGCTGAATGATTTGAACCCTCATTTCCAGAGTCTGACACCGCAACCACCACACTGGCTCAGTCCATATAAAAGGAAAAGTTTTCCAACCATTAAACGGGGTCATCCCTTATAATATGGGACCCTTACCAACCCTACAAGGGACACTTTTTCTGGTCCACAAATAAAAGATATCCCTCATAATAAAGGGACACCAACCAAGGCCATTTCTGCACTAGATTGTTATAGTGCTATTATTCCACTTTCAACGTTCTTTGAGGCCCCTCCCTAAACTGCAAACCTCAGGATTCCATAGGAATTCCATAGGTCCAAATAACTGTGTTGCCATTTGGTTAGGCTGGATAAGGTACTACTAAGTTCTATGACTTTTGCGGAACGAGGAGACATTTGCTGGAGGACCCAGCCGACCAAACTGTCTTGCTGAGGCAAAGTGGAAAGGACAAATCCTCTCAGGTAGCAGCAGCGCTAGGAAGCGCGGTAAGAGATTGCGAGCCTGAGAGGATTCAGATCTCCCTCCCGCCAGGCGGGGGAGGAGCGACACGCCCTCTTAACGCCACCTCTCTCTCCCCGCTCCACTTCTGCTTCCATGGTAACCAATTGCCACCACTATCCCGCGCAGAGGGAACGGGAGGATTGCTCCCCACCATCTCGCCTAGCGCGTGCGCGCCCACGAGCGCTCGAAGGCGGCGGCGGCGGCGGCGGCGGCAACTAATAGGCCCAGAGCCCTTCCATCCATTCCCACCCGGCTCCCACGTTTATTCTTCCTTCTCCCCGCTGAATCAGCTTCGCGTTGGCAGGATGCGCAACGACAAACCCCTCCGCTCACCAAGGATCACGAGCCACCGGCATTCTTAAAAAGACATCCCTCCTGAGTCAAGTAAGCAAATAAAAAAGGGGGCCGGGGAGAAAGATGCGCCCCACCTAATGTCTGTCGCGAAGCATGATGGGAGTTGTAGTCTCGGTGGCCATAGCTGTGTCCGGTCGCCCAAGGAGACGCAAACCTCCAAGAAACTACAAATCCCAGCGAATTGTCTATATGTTAGCGGGGTGGGGGGAATAATCAGACTCATATTGGTTTTTTGCCCATGAGACCTCGCCTGCTTTATTCTGACGGGATGGTCGCCCAGTGGGAGGGCCTGAGGGAAAAGGCAGGTAGCCGTTATCTGTAGGTAGGGGTGGGGGATGGGCGGCGCCTGTATAACGGTGACGAGAAAGGCCCCTCCCTTCCCCGGTTGCTCTGCCTCGCGGGAGGCCTCATCACTTGGGGCCGCAAGCCAAGGCTGGCCAGTGATAACGGAGAGGCTGGATAAAGAGGTTACACATCGAAGCGACGGGAGAGAGCTGGAAAGTAAAGCAAGAATATTGTGATGGCTGCAAAATAAATGAGAAAGGCGTGGGGGGGAGTTAGCTATTTTCTTGTATCTGGGTGGGGTCTTCTGGTGAGCAGGACAATAAAACTAGCTATGTTTTGCAGCTTTAATGATGGTCAGCTGAATTTAATTTTTTTTAAAAATATACTTTCTTGTTGAGAATGTTTTGTGTTTAATAATATTGTTGGTAACATTGGTGTTTTGTATTTTGTCCTTTTGTATCCAGCATTCTAGTTCTTTCATAGCAAAAGTTTATTTTCAGTATTAAAGAAATAAGAGTCAGGAACAATTTAGAGAATTGGTCTGCCTTAATTGCATGTTTTTGGAGCATCAATTGGATGGAGGTTGTTGCAGCAGTCTAATAACTTCTCTAGATCTCTGTCCTTTGAGATATTATGTATGCGCTCACAATGATGTAAATTCTAAAATCAGTGTCACGGGTCTACTTTATTTCTACTTTATTATTTCTAATTCATACCTATATCAACATGATGGGTTGTTACTTGTCTGAAACAGCCAACAACAACTCAGTGTCACAAGTACTTTTTATTCAAACTCAGTGCTTTTCAGTGGAGGCATTTCACTTTGGATGTGGCTGAACTCACACCCTTGGCATGATAAACATTTAACAGGGATCTGTGTGTGGTGCTTGGTAAGATGCACAGATTTTCTTTCTTATGTACAGAGTTTCCTGTGTGGCAAGGTGCATAACGTATTAGAATTGGCCCTCATGTGCATAATTTTTTAAGCTGTGGGGTGAACTATGTAGGTTTTTATAAATGTGAATTGTCCAATGTGACAGATCCCCCGAGAAACCCTTGCTTACTCAAAGGGGATATACAAATTTCCTAACAGCTAATACCTTACAACTTCTAGCTGGACATCATTAAAACCTTTTGCAACCAACTAGCTCACTGAGAATCCCAAATTAGATATAAGGTGACAGATTTTTATAGCTCATGATTCTGGGCCTATTTCTTCATATGCCATTAAAACTAAAGAAATCAGCTGAAAAATTACCTTGAGCCAATACTGAATGGCTGCTTTCTGGGCCAAGGTCTTAGTTGAGCAGCATGCAGACTCCATGTATATGACTGCCTAGGGGGAAGATTTGGAAACTCCCAGAGCTCTTGTTAGAAATGTAAGTTCTACTGAGTACAATACTGCCATATCTGAGTAGGCTTACACTGCAGCTTCATACAGCAACTAGGGGGAGTAGCTTACTCTTATAGAGGCACCACAAACCTACCACCAGAACCTGCTGCATACTGAAAAATAGCATTACCTGTTATATTGGCTGATGTTACAGTGGCTTTGAAGTGTGTAGACCAGCATTTACAGTCCTCCAGTGTTACTCCTAGATATTAATAGTAATGAACTTTGCCTTCTCTTTCCAAACACCACAGTTTTGGCTTTTGAATAGTTAACTTAGAGAAATTCTGGAAATTCTTTTTCACAATATTCTCCCAGAGCTCTCTGAAGCCTATGCAAGCCTACCTGTGTATAAGAAACAAGGCATCATCACTATATAATAAGATAAAAATATCTTTATCTTTCAGGTGAGGGGGAAAAACTTTGCACCTGGTAGTGAAGAAATTATATCATTAATGTATAAGTTAAAGAACATTTTATTAACAGGAATGGTTTCTAAGAGACTGCCCTTAGTTGTTATTCTAATATGTAAACTGGAAATTATTATATGGTCCCTGAATTTTCTTTAATAACCTACAATCAATATTCAGAAGGTCCAACTTATGCCACAAATGTGTCTATGAAACAGAGTCAAAAGCTGCCCTGACATCTGCAAAGGCAGCAAAAAGAGTGGAAAGGTGACAGGGTTCTTCCATAAATGATTTAAAGGAAAGTAGTGGCCCACTGTTGATTTGCCATGACAGAAGATTTGCTATACTCCTCAGCCAAACGATTGTCCAAAAGATGTCTTGCATGTAGCTTACTAACTGCATTCAAAAGTCTAATTGACTGATATTTGTTAGGACTGGATCTAGAGCCTTTCTTGTTTATAGGACCACTATTGCCACTGACCAATCATTGGGGAAATTGCAAGTTCTGTCAGTAGGCATAAACAAGATAGCTAACACTGGTATCCAGCAATCAGCTTGCTGTACTAAAAAGTTGGGTGGGATCCCATTCATGCAATCTCATCACAGGAAACTGGAGGCAAATCTTATAAGATCAAGTCTTCTTAAGATGTTGGTAAAGATCCCACTATTTCATCATAAAGGATAGAGCAGAAATGCCTCTTCCATTATTATCTAGAAATTGCATTACCCGTATAAGGAAACTTTCAGTATCATGTAGAAGAAACAACATGCCAGAATTTAGATCTGTCATTACATACGAAAGACAATTCCAGGTCAGGCCATTGTGTTGAAATTGGGCATATTTCTTCCTTTGAAACAATTTTTTAAATAAAATTTCCACAATTCTAAAAAAAGAGCTAGGAAATCTAGCAACATTTAGCTTCTTGGGGATTTTATGCTGCCTTTGTAACTCCTTTTTTGTTTGTCTACATTCATTATGAAGCCATGAATTTCTAGCTTTGCAAAATTTCATGTTCAGTTGTGTTTCATGGAATAAAAAAGGTCAGAGTGCAGAAATTATCCAATCAACTGCTTCTCACTTGAGTCTAATAGTATGTCTTTCAACATTAAAAATTATTCAGATTTCAGCAAATAGTCCAAGGACGCTAAATTCACATTTACGCATTTTATATGATATTTGGAGGCTGCCTGAGCTGTAACTGAAAGTACAAAATCTTGATTAGTCTTAGTCATCCCTAGACAGGCAACCTGGAGTATTATTGGCAGATGGTTACAAGTTGGATAAGAGTTTACTTTGAAAAGTAAAATTAGCAATGCTGGTGTAACTGCCATAAAATCCACCACACTAGCTCCCAAATGATTAAAAATGGTATATTCACCTGTCTGGTCCTCTGAAATCGTACCATTTAGGGCAGTGGTTCTCAACCTGTGGGTCCCCAGATGTTCGTGGACTTCAGCTCCCAGAAGCCCCAGCTACTATGGTCAATGCTCAGGGCTTCTGGGAGCTGAAGTCCACGAACATCTGGGGACCCACAGGTTGAGAACCACTGATTTAGGGGAACCAGACCAGCCTGAAAAATTATATGGATAAACAATTTCCCTTGAATGTTAATTCCGTGGTCCTTAGATTGTCTATATCTAATAAATATAGGATCTTATAGTAGAAATTAGATAGTTTGTGCCAGTGTGATTTAGGGCTTATCTGGACATTAAAATCACCCATTAGAATAAAATGGGCCTCAGGATATTTAATCTCCAGTGACAATAAATATTCTAAATATTCCTGTACATTTTCAGAATAATATTTAGAATTTTAAAGTGGAGTGTAAACATTAATTATGAAGAAAGAGATCATATCCTACTTGAGAAAAATTCCCATAGCCTAGGGGCCTAAGGTATCTATAAAATGGGTTTCAACTATTAATGAGGTAGCCCCAGAATATGCCAGACCACCCCTGGGACAACCCTTGCAATTACTGTTGTTTGCTGGAACTGAGTACATCCTGTAGTCATTAAGGCAGATGTCATCACTACACCATGTTTGCTGGGAGCAAATAATATCAGACTGCTTTAGATACTTCTGAAGTGGAACATCTGGCTACTTATTATTCTAGCCAGAAATATTCCAGGATAAACATTTGAAAGACACGCTGTTGGTCACTTTTTGTCACTGATCTTATATCCTGAGATATGATTAATTAAAGATTTTAAAGAGTGTATATAACAGACATCAGTTTCAATTACAGCTGCCTTCTCGGCCATATCATGAGACCTGAATACTCTCAGGGGCTTCTCTTTATTCTGGGCATTATTTTGTCTTACTGGGCATGCACAATTGACTTGGATTCTTTGCTAGTTTATAATTCACTTTTGTGTGCAGCCTCAGTATGTATCTCATCCTTCAGCTAGTCATTCAGATCAGCAGTTGGACCATTCTACTCACATTTGAAATTACTGGACGCACCATATTTTCCAGGTGACAAGTAAGTTCCGTTGGCTTTTCTGGAAAGCCTATTTCTTCTTCATCAAGAAATCTCATATCCAACTAGGTGGATGACTGGATGGTTATTGCAGAATTGGGTACCAAGGAAGCCAAATTACACCTGACCTGACTCTGTTCATACTTATCTGCTATAAAATTTTATTTCTGTAGCAACTTTGCAGTCTAAGCTATATGCTTTCACCATAGGAATAACCTGACCTGCTCCTTCTTCACCCTTGAAGTTGTTATCCTGATGGGTTACAGAATCATCCATGATCACTTCATGTACTACCTCATTTTTATCAGGTTCACTTTGCCCCTTTGCTTATTTATCAAATGGATTTTCAAACTCTTAAATCTTACTACAATTTCATTTTGAGCTATTAAAGGCAAGGCACAAAAGAAGTCAAACAGCATTACCACTTCCTTATTTAAAAAAATAATCCCCTTGTAAGGAGAAACTTCTAACCTGTCTGGTGACAAGATAAAATCTCAGATCCATTTTGTTTGTTTTTATTACGAGTTCAACTGTTTTATCTTAATTATGTTTGAACATGAGATTGGTTTCTTTTTATGGTTGCGTGCAAAAGTCTAGTTGGCTAATGCAGGATGAACTTGAAACCTGAGCATTTCCTGCAGTTCAGGCAGCCTCCCGTCATCATACTGTCTGTGCAGCACTGCCTGTAAGACGATGCTTTAAAACAGAGGTGAGAAAAGTCTGGCCTTTGAATCCCATTTTGTGGCTCCTCAAAGTCTCTTGAGCTCTCACCTAAATTTTTAACAGTTTTTTTTCCCAGCAGAATTACACTATAGATTGCACAACAGCAAAATGCCTGATCTGGTGATTTGCTGTTCCCCAACTTCTAATGGCTTAAAGTGGCAACAAGAAGTGATATGACATCAACTGCAGGTGTGTCAGGAAGTGCTGGGGTGGCCTGCAGGTGGCTTATGAGGTGAAAAGTCATTCAACCCTTCATACAGTTCCCTACCTTTGCCTTAAAATGAAGGAAATTGGAATTTGTTTGAGAAAGCAAGGATTTTCTCAATGGGCCATTTATAAAGTGTGTCACATTTTAAAAACTTCTACTTCCCACTGTTTTGCCACATATTGGTTAATACCCATTCCATCTTTGCTGCTCCTTACTTGTCTGTCCTCTATACAACCTGTGGCATAATTAGCAGATAATCTCATCCTCTTGTGTTTCATAATGATGACATTCAGGAATAGTTGTAGGCTTGGTAGGCTGATTTTGGAGGTTAAGGTCAGAAGTGAAGTAAAACCAGAAAATTAGGCAGTAGATGAATTGGGATCTGTATACAGAACATTGGTACATGCAGGCATATTGGTATATTCAACAGGTTATGGACCAGAGCACTGTCAAAAAGCAGAAATCATTTAAAAGCAGGAGACATCTATACACACACGTTCTTATACACACATTACATAGTCTAGCAGTATAATCTAGGCCTGTCTTTCATTTTATGTAAGAGAACACATTTAATATAGGCTATTCATCTGTCCAGAGAGGAGTGGTGCTGACTGTTAGCCAACATTTTAGAACATACAGGTGTCATCACTGCCTACTTAAAAGTGGTGCCTCAGATCAACCTCAGTACCAATGAGATCATGTGACCCCAGCTACCTGTGGCATTAAATTTCCCATGATGCTTTGGGAAGGAATGTATGTCTCATGCTCTGCCCACTTCTATAATAACCTGATAACTTCCTGCCTCCCAGTGCAGCGCCTCCCCTCCTGACCCTGCCAATGCTTTCAGTGCCACTGCCACTATTGTCTCCAGCTCAGGTTTTTGCAGAATAGCTCCCTCTGCCTATTGAGACAGAGACCCTTTTCAGTTACAACCAGAATGCATATATTTGATGTGCGGTTAAAAGAGGGAACTGTTGAAAAGCAGACTGTTGGAAAGTTGGGGCCCCCTGTAGTTTTAGCTGTTAGGATGGATGTGCACTTGCAGAGCATCAAGGAATAAAATACTGTAGTTGGCACTAGCAGCTGGATTTTTGCCAGTCACAAAATCTCAATAAAGCTTTTTGTTTCATAAAGACACACATACACATACACAGATACACACAGGCACATAAAAATAAAATAAACCTACAGGATTTTTGGCTGAGGAGAAAAAAGCCTGAAAAGATTATCAGCAAAGTTTACTCTCTATTTTGAAAGCAAGCTGTAAAGTATCCCTACTAATGTGTGTTGGGGATAGGATAATGGAGAACGAGGAAACCAATTAGTGGGGGATGCTGTTTGCTTGAATAGCAATGTGAGGAATCTGAAAAGATCTGAGGATTTCCTCATTCTGAAATTTATATAGTTGTGGAAAAAAGTTGTAGTTGTAGTAAACTCTCCGTATATGCAAGGCTTCTGTTGCAAGAATCCCCACAAATACTGGAATTCATGTATACTCACATCCCATTATATTCGCTGGTAGCAATGTGTCCATGGATACTTCAGCATATCTATGTACACATCGCTGCCATTTAACATGTAGGGATGTAATGCTTCATGTGAGCTGAAGATTGCTCATGGCTAAGGAGGGCTCACTGTATCGTATTCAAAGATGGGAGGAGTCTTTTGGAATATATTAGATCAGCAGTGTCTTGCTTTATACTTATTAACCCAATGGAGAAAACTTCCTGCCTGACCTTGATTAGGGATCAACCCAGCTTATCCAGTGAAGAATAAAGGTTAATATGTTTATGTGATTTCCTAACTTATCTAGTGCAAGATTTTTAGACCATGGAGTAGAACAGCAGCTACTTCTTTATGTATATATAAACCTTTTCATCTGTTATCCATGAACAAAGAAATCTCAAAAGGACCTGGAATGGATTTTGACTTTGTGTATCTATGTATATATATATGTACCTTTAACTTGCCTATCAACTTACGGTGGCTTCGTGAATTTCATAGGGTTTGCTTAGGCAAGGAATAGAGTCCTCCCTCCACATTTCTGGGTTTGACCTTCACAATTTTGATTATTTGCACGGCATGTGTGTACCTTCCCCCCGGTTCTCCTTTTCCTGTTCCCTTGTATTTTGCCCAGTGTGGAAAAGGAAGGCAAGTGCCTGGACAAAAGGAAATGGTGGGGGAGGCACACATGTGCTGCCCTGCTCTCCTCTGCAGCTCCCCCTCCTATTCACTTGCCTCTAGCCCTGGCACTGAGAACTCGCACAAAGTCAAAAGGCAAGGGAATGGGGAGCGGAGGTCTTCCTTCTCCCTTCTGGAGCTGTACCCTCCTATTCCTTTGTGCCTGACCACAGTGCACAAAAGGCAAGGGAATGGGAGGAGGGAGCCCCAGAAGGGAATAGGAGGGGGATCATAGAGTGAGGAGTTATTTGTGGTTTTTCCACTTTTGCAAGGGTTCTGCACCCCGAGCCCTTTTGAAAGTGGAGGGGCGCCTGTATTTGGAGGTAGCTTTGCCTGTTTCTTCTTCTGGAATATAGCCTACAGCGGTTAGTATTGGGTGGTGGTCTCCCATCCAAATATTAACCAGAGCTGACCCTGCTTAGCTTCCAAGATCAGATGGGATCTGAGGCCTTTAGGGTATTTAGGCCACTAGTGCAATGGGTGATAATTTATCAATGCAACTCATTACAGAAGAAGAGAGATGTGATATCTAAATAGTTAAGTTTATTGTGATTGAGTAAGAATAAACTGAAGAGGCAGAGTTGGCATGTAGAATACTTTTGGGGGCAATGTTTGAAGCAAGAATCATTTGATGTTTTTGTGAATGAGAACTTGGTCTAGCAGTGGCTTATACTGAATTCAGCAGTAAGTTTGAGAAAATGAAGGCTTGGGGTATCAGTTGAAAGGTGGTGCCACAGATTGTCCAGCCATGTTCTAAAATAGGTTAATTGCCCTTCTAAGTTGTGAATCATGATTAAACAGTCTAGGATAGTACCAATTAAAATGGTGGTCCATGGACCAGTGCTGCTCTATAAGCCATGGGCTGCTCATCCCTGGCAAGTTTCCAGGAAGGAGAAACTGTCTCCTTGGATTCTTAGAGCCACAAATATGGAATTGACCCCTGAAACAGTGGGTGGGGGAACATTGCTGGTCTCCCACATCAGAAAGGTTGAGATGCATTGATCTAGAATATGCCTAATCTATCTGTGATTGTTCTGTTGTCTTGGGCTGAGTGAGAAAAAGAGAGAAATCAAAATGGCAAGATGCTGAAGTATTGTTCTTATTGATTTGACATATAAAAGACTTGAGATATTTCTCTCCTCACTGATCATCCCACTCAAGTAGACATTTCAGGTTTTGCTTATTGGAATTTTGGATAAAACACACACAGTCTGTTTGTTCATCATTTTATTAAAATCTGTTGTTTAATCAAAGCAGCAGGATTGCATTAGTCTAGAAAGATCTTACTGTCATACAGGGAGGGATTTCTCTTGACTTCCTGGTAAGCTTAATGGGATGTAGTTTTTTGTCTTGATATTTGGACTGTGAGTAAATTTAAAGATAGTTTGGCCAACACTGTGAGTATATTTTTAAGAAAAAAGAAAGAAAGTGTAAATAAATTGTCCAATTTGCTGTTGCTCCAAGAGATGGGAAATAAAATAGGTAAGAAACATAGTCCATAGGCAAACTGAGTTGTCAGGTTACATTATCTAGATTCTCCCAGCTAGAGATCATGACTAGTCATAGCAAACTAGACAGCAAGAAATCATGGCTGGTCATAGTGAACTGAGAAAAAGAAAGCAAGACCAGCAATTGCGATGATGTGAAATGCTTACATAATCTTACCTAAAACTCTTGTCTGCTAGAAAGCTTTCAGAAATAACGTTGGGGCTGAGTAAATGTATGAATACCTGATCTTAAATATTTCATTCTTTATTTAAAAGAAAATATACAATAATCTATTTTTCCAAGTTTTTCTAGAAAAAAGGGATTTTGAGAAAAGATGGGGAAAATCTGTTTTTTCTTCGTGGCCTCTGTGACTCACACAAATGGGTTTTGCACCTGCGCAGAAACAGCATTCGGAACCTTCTAGGTTGGTGTTTTGGCGGTTGACCCATCCCCTCATGGTATATAAGCCCCTACTTTGTGTAATGGTCAGTTCCTTTTTATCTGCTGCATATAGGAGCCTCTTCGCTAGTGTGAATGGGATTTTTCCTTATTTTCTGGCGTTTTGGTCTGGTTGTTTCGACTTTGGATCGGATCGCACTTGGTTTAATCTTTGGGATTATGTTGTTCGGCAAATTGTATGGCAACGGCTGTATTTAAACATTGCTTGACCTGTGGAGGGAAAATACCTAATAAGGATGGACACTCAAAGTGCCTCTTTTGTTTAGGTGAGGGCCACAACGTGGGAGCTTATTGTTATTGACAGCTATTTACCCCACAAACTCATTGAAATAGGGCTGCTCGGCTAAAAGCCCTATTGTGGGAGAATGTGCTGACTACTTCAGAACTGCCCAAGTGGGCTGAATCTGCTCCCTTACCATCCAGTATGGTCCATTCTTCTGCTGCCTGCACTTCCCGATGGAATGTGTCGGTACCATCATCAAGACCGAGGTCTCGTTCGATGTCAAGGCCTCGAGATCAGGCATTGTCCGGTTGTGCTGATGATCGTCGAGACCGTCCTTCTCCTCCACCTAGTACCAAGCTGCCTAGGAAGGAGAAGGATCGGAAGAGGAAAAATAAGGAGGCCACTTCAACAGAAGCTAAGAGGCAGAGGAGGAAGGATAAGTCTAAGGCACATCCTTCATCTCCGGTGAGGAAGCCAGCTCCTCAAGAGTCTACCTCAGAGGAAGTACCGGCCCCTAAACATCAGAGATCCCAGGAAGCTATACCTTCTGAGGAGATCGAGGAGGTGTATATTGGCTCAGAGGGAGAGATACTGGAAACTTCCCCTCAAATTTCTGTCAGGTCTCCTTCAGACCACGGAGTGCTGTGTCCTGCTGTAAGGCCTTCTGGGCACAGAAGATCTTCGACCGATCCAGAATGCTTTGGCGTACTCTGCCTTCGCCCCCAAGGTCGGCTTATCGAGACGATCGGTTGGTCAGCACTTCCTCATATCGGTATCAACATTATAGGGAAAGATCTCCCTGCTGATACTGTGATCGTGTTTCATATGATTCGAGGGATATGTCCCCTTATATGGACAAGTTGGAGCGATATGAACAACATCGTCGGTATCGAGATGTTCCTGATGATTGGTACCATTGTATCACTCGTCACTCTCATTCTTTGTTGAAGACTCCTCCATGTCAGCAGGTGATAGCGTCTTCTGGCCGCATGTCTAATTCCACCAGGTGGGATCGAACCGCTGTTGATAGGCATCAAGAACGCCTTCCAGAGGGAAAGAGGAGAGAGTCTATTGTTATGTCCCCTCGAGGTCATCGGATCCGATCTCCATCAGTACCATTCTCAGTATCCTTGGCAGTGTCTCATGGACTAGATAGTGAGTCCAACTTCGTTTCCACCGCTGAAAGAATTTCACCTGCTGATGACTTGCAATCATTTTTGGATCTTGTTCTCCTAATGGCCAGATCTTTGAACTTACAAACTGAAGCAATGTTGATATCTCCTCTTCAAGTTCTGGAGATGGCGTAGTCCTCTGAATTCGACCCTTTGATTCTCTAGGGTTGTTCAACGCTGGTACTGACGAAAAGCTGGAACATGCCCAGAAAATGCGGTCAACAGCTAAGAAGTATGGGTTCCCGGTGTCGACGTATCAACAGCGTTATTGGTACCATCGGTATCAGCCTTTTCAGAGGAGAATGTTGAGCCGAACTCCATCTCAACATAGACAGCGCACACCTCAACAACTCTTGACAAGGAAGTTTCCGTTGCAAAGTACAAGCAGCCCCAATATAAGAAATGACAGTCAGACCACAGCAAATATAGGGTTTGACAACCAGTGTCACGAGACCTTTCTGACGGATACTGGCCTTCGACAAGGACAACGCATCTCTTCTGTTGTGCTCTGTTGTGAACTTGCATTCAGACATCCATCTAAGTCTCCATTCCAGACCACCTTTTGGGGACAGACTAAGCTACCATGCCGAGATTTGGTTGATGATCACCTTGGATTCTTGGGTCCTAGACATCATAAAGTATGGGTACACCATAGAATCTCGCCGTCTACCACTGACAAGTCGAATTCAGAGGACTATGCCATCTCCAGAGCTCGAAGAGGAGATATCAACATTGC
This sequence comes from Iguana delicatissima, assembly GCA_948472985.1. Taxonomy (NCBI): domain Eukaryota; kingdom Metazoa; phylum Chordata; class Lepidosauria; order Squamata; family Iguanidae; genus Iguana; species Iguana delicatissima. Next base: position 52,120 of record CAOKZL010002878.1, read on the forward strand.
TCCAAAAAGGGGTAATAGAAAGAATCACAACAACTCCGTTGAAAATAAATTTCTCTTTGAGGTATTTTCTGGTGAAGAAAAAAGATGGAGGTCTCCGGCCCATATTGGACCTGAGAGGCGTCAACTGTTACATCCGATTAAAAAGGTTCAGAATGGTGACTTTGACTGCTATCCTGCCTCTCTTGAAAAGTGGCGACTGGTTTGCAACCTTAGATCTAAAGGATGCATATTTCCACATAGCCATAAGACCGGAGCACAGACGGTTCCTTGCCTTCATTGTCGGCAGGCAGGCTTATCATTTTCGCATCCTTCCCTTCGGCATAAGCACAGCTCCAAAGGTCTTCATGAAATGCATATCTGTTGTCACAGCTTTCCTTTGTCAAAAAGGTATTGTGGTGTTTCCGTACATAGACGACTGGCTAATAGTGGCATCTTCTCGAAAACTGCTGCCCATGCATCTCAGGACGACCATCTGTATTCTAAGGAAGTTAAGTTTAATGATAAACTACAAAAAGTCAACCTTGGTACTGCCAAGAAAGATCAAATACATTGGAGCGGTATTGGACTCAAGACTGCAAAGAGCCTTTCTTCCACAGGACAGATGGGAAAAGATTCTGTGGTGTGTGACAAAGATGCAACGACTTCGCAGAGTGCGAGCAAAGGCGGTTCAGGTTGCACTAGGACTGATGGTGTCAACTATGCTCGTCACACCATATGCGAAGCTGAGGATGAGACTGCTGCAACAGTACTTCATACTTCGGTTCAGTCCTCTTTGAGACCATCATCTCAAGTACCTGATGGTACTGAGGAATATCCTCACGTCTCTGGGTTGGTGGACAAGTCCAGAGAACATGTTGAAGGGAATGCCATTCCTTCCTTGACCACCGTCGCTGTCAGTGACAATGGACGTGTCAATGGAAGGCTGTGGTGCTCACCTCGGAGCACTTATGATATGAGGTTGGTGGACTTCTCAGGAGAGGAATCTCCATATCAACATTTTGGAGTTCATGGCAGTGCTGAAGGCGCTGTGAGATTTTCAGCACTACCTGTGTGGGAAGTCAATCCAAATCGTGACAGACAATACCACAGTGATGTACTACATAAACAAACAAGGCAGAACTCAATCGTGTGCGTTGCTGAACCTGTCAGTGCAACTATGGGAGTGGTACCTGTCATGACGGATTCTTCCTTCGGCGGTTCATCTGGCAGGAGACCAGAACGTCCTGGCAGACACACTCAGCAGGACATCGTGGTCTTGCTATGAGTGAATGATCAACAAGGGCGTCATCCAGGAAGTGTTCGCAAACTGAGAGTTTCATCACTTAGATCTCTTTGCATCGAGACTGAACAACCAATGCAAACTGTACTGTTCCCGATACTCGAAGGGGCATCGAACTCTGGGGGATGCCTTTCTATTCAGCTGGACAGGACCAAGGGTCTATGCGTTCCCACCATTTCCCTTGATAACGAAAGTGATTGCCAAAATTCGCCAAGACAGAGTGAAGGCGATACGCATAACACAATGTTGGCTGAGGCAACCATGGTTTGCCAATCTCCTTCAGTTATCGCAAGGGAGGTACCGTCTGCTGCCATGCAGACAAGATCTGCTCAGCATCCACTGAGCAGATCTTCCATCCTGACGTTCAAACACTGTTTGACTGCATGGAACTTATTGGAATAGATAGCCTACTTGATGCTGTGAGACGAATCATGTTGGCTGTGCATAAGCCCTCAACATTGAAGTCTTATGCATATAAATGTGGTAAATTCCGTGATTACTTGAAACAACAAGGTGTTCCCCATACAGGTTGTGACAATATGCATGTCTTGTCCTTTCCAGCAGAGTTGTCGATTCAGGGTTTATCTTTATCCTCAACGAAATGTTATTTAGCAGCAATTTCATGTAATTTTCAAAAACAGGGTAAACCATCTTGTTTTTTAGACTCCCTTTTAAGAGGTTTATCCAGGGCTATAAACAGTTGCACCCTCCAATCCAACCTCCTCTCCCAGGATGGAATCTGAATCTGGTGCTAAAACACTTGACTGCTAGGCCCTTTGAGCCTATGGCAACCTGTGACATGCGATTGCTCGCATGGAAAACTGCCTTTTTGGTTGCAATAACATCTGCAAGGAAGGGGTAGTGAACTATGGGCGCTCAGGGTTGATCCTCTTTATTTGAGATTCCACAAAGATAAGGTGATATTAAGACCAGACATAACGTTCTTGCCGAAAGTGGTGTCATATTTCCATCTGAACCAAGATACAGTGTTACCAGATTTCATACAGAATCCAGGGTAAGACATGGAGAAAACTCTCTACTGTTTGGATGTCAGAAGGACATTGGTGTTTTATGTTCAGCGCATTTCTTCAATCAGAAAGTCAAATAAATTGTTTGTTTGTTATTCAGTATCTAAACAGGGTAATCTAGTATTGCCTCAAAGGCTCTCTAAATGGGTGGTTTCCACCATTAAGTTGTCTTATCAGCTGGCAAAAAAGAAACTCCCTGACTCTGTTCAGTTAATTCCACAAGATCTATGGCAGCTTCTGCAACCCTTTTTTTGCACAGGGTATCTCTTTATGAGGTCTGCAAAGCAGCTACCTGGTCTCAACCTCATACATTTATCAATCATTACAGAGTTGATAACAGTTCTAGGAATGATGCATGTTTTGGGAGAGCTGTACTGTTTTCCTCTGTGGGATGAATGATACGATATTGTCTGTTTTGTCAATAAATTTTATTTATTATCTTACATCTTGGTGTTAAAAAAAAAAAGAGAGAGAGATGAGGAAAATGGAAAGGGGGAGCCAGACGTTGACATGAGTGTTGTCCAGCAGCATGACATACCCTCCATCTTTTTTGATCAGCTTGCTAGTCTCCCATTTGTGTGAGTCACAGAGACCACAAAGAAGAATAACAAGTTGATTACCTGTAACTGTGGTTCTTCGAGTGGTCATCTGTGAACTCACACAACCCCTCCCTCCTCCCCTCATCTGTCCTACTGTGTGGTGCTTCTGTTGCTGCCACACATGTGGTGACGGAACTGACCGTTACACGAGGTGGGGGCTTATATACCATGAGGGGATGGAGGATGGGTCAACTGCCAAAACGCCAACGGTAGGCTCTAGAAGGTTCCGAATGCTGTTTCTGCACAGGTGCGAAACCCATTTGTGTGAGTTCACAGGTGACCACTCGAAGAACCACAGTTACAGGTAAGCAACCTGTTCTTTTCTCCTGAAACTTTCTGGTTTTTTCCCCTGGGTGTTCATATCCCTATTCCAGTTGTCCATTGCACTAGGTTGATCTGCCCTCCTTTTTCTTGGGGGAAGTGTGAATGCTGCTAGGCTCTACTCTCTTCCCACAACTGGCCTTTCCCAAGTCCAGTGCTGTCTCCTATTTCTTTCCTTTCTGAAGGGAAGCTGTTGGGCTCTGATGCCTAATGATCTCTCAGGAGCCTTTAGAAAGTGGTAACCAGATTGATGAGACCCCAGAACTTGATTTAGCCATGTAAATGCCAAACAATTTTTGGTCCTATTCTTGACTTAGGAAGTCCCAGCATCTACTGTACCAAATTGTAAGATGATCTCTGTATACCTGTCTAGCTTTGAAGCTTGGAAGAAGACTGACTGCCCAAGCTTCTGTCTGTTCATGAAACTCTGGGGAATTTCATCATAGCAATTTCTGGTCTTAGTTTCTTTCTCTTTGGAGATCTGAAGTGCAGCAACACAAATATGCTGGCAATACTGAACTCTTGTCTGTTTTTTCCCATCATAGTCTAATAAAGCCCATTGAGGTCAAATTGAAATTAGATGCAAAGAAAATAAAATACTATTTTGGTTGCTAGGACTGCCAGTTTTGTGTGGGGCTTTATTGCCATCAAAACAACAACAATCTGGTGCATTGTTTGGAGGTACTTTTGAGTGTGACTTTGCTGGGTTGATTGTGGTCCCAAAGCTAGTTTCTGAATATTTCACTGTCTGAGTTTTATTGTGATGTTCTTTCTTACTGTTCTCATTCATTGTGTTTGTCTTTTCTTTTTTAATTATTGGATGTTCATACCTGTTTGTGATAGCCAGCTAACACCTCTTGATGTTGAGAGACACAATGGTGAAAAATAAATATTTTTGCCTAATCCTATAGCTGGTTCCAACCACTATAGGCCCATTAAATCAATGAGATTTCCATAAAGGTTGACTTAACATTCAGCAGGTGATTCTGAGCCTCTACTCTAGTTGAGACTAGCAACTGGATTTAGGTCTTAAAAATAAATTCTTGTGTAATAAGAAGTAGTAGCTGCTAGTAAGTTGAATGTACGGCTGCCAGATATATTGGGTACTAGACCTAGATGATAACTGCCCTGCTTGCTTCTTGGGACAGACCTTTGAGCTAGGGTCCAAACTGCAGCAACTGCTTTGTTGGGTAGGCTCCTAGTATTTATCCTTAGACTGGCCAGTTCAGAGGCTTCGTACTACCTACCTGTCATTCACAAGGCCTGATGTAGCACAGTCTTAATTTCCTGAGAGCTTTGAAGCTTGAATGCACAAGTCTGTATTAATTCAGTAGGCTAGATCCCAGACCCCAATTTTTTTTAATTTAAGCACTAATGTAGCTGCTGTGTAGACTTGAATAAAAAAGTGAGTACTTAAATACTCCAAAGGCACCAGATCCCATCTGATCTATGGGAAACAAACAAGATGAATTTGAACTCCTAGTACAACAAAATAAATATGATTTGATAGGCATCACTGAGACCTGGTGGGATGAGTCTCACGACTAGAATGTAGGAATAGAGGGGTATAGCCTATTTTGTAGAAATAGACCAAATAAGAAAGGAGGAGGAGTAGCCTTATATGTCAAGGATGTTTTCACCTGTGAAGAGATCCTTGACTTGAACACCGGAAGCCAGGTCGAGAGCATCTGGGTAAGAATTAAGGGAGCGAGAAACAATAGGGATATTATAGTGGGGGTTTACTACAGACCTCCAAGCCAGACTGAGGAGCTCGATGGCGCTTTCATAGACCAAATGACTGCACATTCAAAAAGGAGAGATACAGTAATAATGGGAGATTTCAACTACCCGGATATATGTTGGCAGTCAAACTCTGCAAAGGCGGCAAGGTCCAGCAAGTTTCTTGCTTGTCTTGCAGACAATTTCATGGTCCAGAAGGTGGAAGAGGCGACAAGGGGATCAAATATTCTGGATCTGATCCTGACCAACAGGGAAGACCTTGTTAATGACGTTGAACTGGTTGGATCTTTAGGAGAGAGTGACCATGCCCTATTAGAATTTGGCATTCAGTGGGGAAGAGAAGACAAGTGTAGCCAGGCATTCGTCTTAGATTTTAAAAAAACAGACTTTTGTAAACTGAAGGAGCTGCTGGCTGAAATCCCGTGGTCAAGAATAGTCAATGAGAAAGGAGTTCAGGATGCATGGAAGTTCTTTAAAAGGGAGGTACTGAAGGCACAGGCTAAAACTGTGCCATTAAGGAGGAAAAATGGAAGGCATCTGAACAAACCGGAATGGTTGACTAAAGAGCTCTCAGCTGAGCTAAGTATTAAGAAAAACATGTACAGGAAATGGAAGAAGGGGGAAATCACCAAAGAAGATTATAAGCAAATAGCCAGGAGATGTAGGGAGAAGGTCAGAAAGGCTAAAGCACAGAATGAACTTAGGCTGGGCAGAGACATTAAAAACAATAAAAAGGGCTTTTTTAAATACGTCCGCAGCAAAAGGAAAAAGAAGGAGACGATAGGGTCACTGCGCAAGGAAGATGGTGAATTAATAACAGGAGGAAGAAAAAGGCAGAACTCCTCAACACCTTCTTCGCCTCAGTTTTTTCCCAAAAGGATAAAAACACTCAACCTGGCGGTTGGGGAGCAGGTGAGGAAATGGGGAAATACCGCACAGAATAGATAGAGAGGTAGTACAGGAATACCTGGCCACACTGGATGAATTCAAGTCTCCAGGGCCAGATGAATTGCATCCTAGGATTTTAAAAGAACTAGCAGAGGTCATTGCGGAACCTCTTGCTATAATCTTTGAAAACTCTTGACGGACAGGAGAAGTTCCGGCAGACTGGAGGAGGGCAAATGTTGTCCCCATCTTCAAGAAGGGAAAAAAAAGGACCCAAATAATTATCGCCCAGTCAGCCTGACATCAGTACCTGGAAAGATCCTGGAGCGGATCATCAAACAGTCAGTTTCTAAATACTTAGAAAACAATGCCGTAATTACGAAAAGTCAACATGGATTTCTCAAAAATAGGTCATGCCAGACTAATCTTATCTCTTTTTATGATAGAGTTACTTGCTTGATAGATGAAGGGAATGCTGTGGACATAGTATATCTTGATTTCAGTAAGGCCTTTGACAAAGTTCCCCATGACATTCTTGCAATGAAGCTAGTAAGATGTGGACTGGACAGGGCTACTGTCAGGTGGATTTGTAATTGGTTGACTGACCGTACCCAAAGGGTGGTCACCAATGGCAGATTCTCATCCTGGGGAGAAGTGACTAGCGGGGTGCCACAGGGTTCTGTCCTGGGCCCGGTGCTGTTCAATATCTTCATTAATGACTTGGATGAAGGAATATCGGGCACGCTGATCAAATTTGCAGATGACACCAAATTGGGAGGGGTTGCTAATACACCTGATGATAGGATCAAAATTCAAAAGGACCTGGACAGATTGGAGAGCTGGGCCAAGGCTAACAAAATGAATTTCAACAGAGAGAAATGTAAGGTCCTACACTTAGGCAGAAAAAATGGAATGCAGAAATATAGGATGGGGGACACGTGGCTGGCTAACAGTACGTGTGAAAGGGATCTAGGAGTCTTCATAGACCACAAGCTGAACATGAGTCAGCAGTGTGATGCGGCAGCCAAGAAGGCCAATGCAATTCTTGGTTGCATCAATAGGAATATGGTGTCTAGATCGAGGGAGGTATTGGTACCACTTTATTCTGCATTGGTTAGACCTCATCTTGAATACTGTGTCCAGTTCTGGGCACCCCAATTCAACAAGGATATGGATAAGCTGGAGCAGGTCCAGAGGAGGGCAACCAAAATGGTGAGGGGCCTGGAAGCCATGCCCTATGAGGACAGACTTAGAGAGCTGGGTATGTTTAGTCTGCAGAAGAGAAGGTTGAGAGGGGACATGATAGCCATGTTTAAATATTTGAAAGGATGTCATGTCGAGGAGGGAGTGGGCTTGTTTCTCCTGCTCTTGAGACCAGGACAAGGAGCAATGGATGCAAGCTGCAGGAGGGGAGATTCCGCCTGAACCTCAGGAGGAATTTCCTGACAGTCAGGGCTGTCCGACAGTGGAATGTGCTGCCACAGAGTGTGGTGGAGTTTCCTTCGTTGGAGGTTTTTAAGCGGAGGCTGGATGGCCACTTGTCGGGAGTGCTTTGAGGGTTTTCCTGCATGGCAGGGGGTTGGACTGGATGGCCCTTGTGGTCTCTTCCAACTCTACATTTCTATGATTCTATGATTCTATGATCTTGGAAGTTAAGCAGGGTCAGCCCAGGTTGGTACTTAGAGGAAAGATGGCCAACCGTAGGCTGTATTTCAGAAGAAGGATTTAGCAAAACTATTTCTGAGTATTCCCTCCCCTTACCTTAGGGAGAAAAAAAACATACCATCTCTATTTTCTTCTGTTGTCTTGCACCCATCCCTGTTTGTGTGTGAGAGGTTCTGGCTGAATGAGCATTTGCTTCATGCAACAGAGATTTTCTATGTTGATTTCAACTGGAAAATCTAGACATTCATGATGCAGATAGCACCGCTTGTGAGTTGTTTTTTCTTCAACCCGTGGAGATGCTGGACCTTGAACAATCCAGGCTTTTGCTCATATTTGTTACTACTAGGACATCATTGGTATTACCATAGTGACTTTGTCTCTTCCTTGTGCCCAAAATGTCTGGATGACATTAGCCTCTCTGTAGCAGTGTTCTCTAAAGTATTCTGGAGGGCTTTGCTGTATCTCAAGTGCATTAAATTGTTTGAAATCATTGTCCTGGAAAGTTGCCAGCTACAAGTAATTAACAGTTCTGTACATTAAAGTAATAGCTTATTGAGACGTCAAAGCTTGCAAGAATGCTGTGACTGCTTTATGATGGGCAATCAGGTCGATGTTATCTGTGAAAACATGGACAGCTTGTGGTTCATGGATTGATTTTTGGGGGAAGATTGAGAAAGTCAGAACCAGTATCAAGGAGTATTGGGGCTTGTTCTTTTGGATGAGATCTTTTGTGTCAAAAAAAAATGTCCTTGGAAGAAAAGTATGTCCTTGCATATAGTTTGCAAGCTTCATACACTTCCTCTTAGTCATGTTTGTGTTTCCCAAGGCATCCAGGAAACAGTGCCACTGAATTGTGGCAAAAGAACAAAACAAAAACAAAAAAAATGAGACTGATTTAAAGCAAGCATTTTGCTTCGCATTAAGTCACTTATAGTGGTTTGTCACTGCATTTCAGTGATAACCTACTATACATCATTGAAAGCAAGACCAATATTTACTTTAAATGAGATTTTTCCAGTTTGCGACAGGATTCTGACAGTAGGGTGATAGTGTGGGTGCAGCTTGTAGGGAGTCCTGGGAATGAAATTGGTTCTGTGCCCAGCAGATTTGCCCATCCCGGCTCTGTACCTAGAAGTCCTGTTCTCATGTTTATTTTTTTTCCCATGAAGAGCTAGGTAATGTATGATTAAGATAAATACTGTTCAGAAATATGTGCTTTCTACAATATATTCATCACAGAACCAACATTGTTATGTGGTCCTTCCTTCACGTTCATAGGTTTGATCTTCATGAATTTGATTATTTGCGAGGTGTGCGCATGCCTTCCTCCCCATTCCCTTGCATTTTGCTGGGTGCAAAGAAGGAAGGCAAACATCCAGACAAAAGGCAAGTAAATGGGGAGGGAGGCACGCACACACATCCCCTCCAGGGCTGCCTCCTCCTATTACCTTGCCTCTGGCCCTGGTGTTGAGAACTTGAGCTGAGGCGATAGGCAAGGGAATTGGATGGCGTGGGGTGAGGTGGGGGAAAGGCTCGGCAAGCCTTCCTTCTCCCTTCTGGAGCTCCCCCTCCCATTCTCTTGCTTCTGGCACTGGCTTACAAAAGACAAGGGATTATTGGGGGATTTATTTGTGTTTTTTCAACTCTTGCGAGGGTTCTGCACTCCGAACACTTGCAAAAGTGGAGGGGCCACTATACTCTTGAATGTATTGTGCTATGGTAGGTGGAAAAGCCTTTGAGCAGTGCTGTGGGAATGCTATGGTTTTCCCAAAGTGGTTAAAAGGTGCAAATAGGTGAGGTGAGGTAAGCCGAGGACATAGTTCGGATTCTGGAGAATCCTAGTTTTCATTCCTTTCTTTTCTTTAGGATTATATTTCTCATCTTTCCAGTGTGCCTGTGTGTTTGATGGTATGTGTGCAGTTCTTGCAGAAATCCAAGAAATCAGGTTCTTTGATGGAATTTCCAGGAGTAATAATAGGTTTCATAGCTGGCAAAACAACAACCAATAATGAAAAATGGTAAAATTTGGAGCTATAGATTGAATTATTTGTCTTACTTCATGCAATAATTGTCTTTTCATGATTGTGTGTTGCATTGTAGATTTCTCAAAGAAGATGAATTTAGCTGAGATTTGTGATAATGCTAAAAAAGGAAGAGAATACGCACTACTTGGGAATTATGATTCTTCAATGGTTTACTACCAGGGTGTCATTCAGCAAATTCAACGACACTGTCAGTCAATCAGAGACCCAGCACTGAGGAGCAAATGGCAACAGGTATGGTGAAGCAGTGGTTGTGTGGAAAAATTCATCCATTTTACAGGATATATCCTGCTAACTGGCAGGTATGATGACTGCACAACATAATATGAAAACATTAAAAATATTAAAATGAGAAATATAAACTTTACAGTACAGTACTAAGAAATTAGTAATAAGTATGGTAATATCATCAGTGGAATGTCTTCAGTCATCAGCCAAATTTTTTTAAACCATTTTCATAATTTTATGATTCACAAATCTCCTTGTTCAGGCAGTCAGTTTATCTTCATCTCTACAAAGAAATATGTACCCTTCCTCAACCCAGAAAATAACCTCTCTTGCTGCTTTTGAGAGATGATAACCACAGAACCAGCTCTGAGATAACTCTGAGAAAACCCTATGAAATTCATGGGGGTGTCATAGGTTGTATGTATGAGACTTGAAGGCACATACAGACAACCCTTGAAGTATCCTGGGCCCAAAATCAGAAAACAAAACTTCAAGTCTTTCACATATTGATTGCACATGTAGTGTGCTGTACTGAAGTTCATAATTTAGATTTACAGAGTAGTTTTTTCCATTTCAAAAGAAGGAAATGTAAGATCAAATGAATCTTACTTCTTTGTTGTTATTATTATCTTATGTGGTCTTTCATCTTTTTGGACATATATATATATCCAGTATATATTTTCATTCATTTGATAATGGTTCACATCAGCATATCTAATGAAAACATCAAGATTAACTCTTTCCACTGTCTTTCCCCCTGCATTTCTCTTTCCCATCTTTCCCATGCTAATCCTACTTCCTGTGTATTGCTTTGATCCTTTGAGAAAGGCATTAAAAGCTGAGTTTTACAACTGATTCACCCCCATCCATCTCATCTCACCTTTATCTCATTTAATGTACAGGAAGCCATGACAGATGAGATGATTCACTAAAAGCATTGTCTCAGTCTGGACATTATACTATGTGATCAGAATTTTGTGGCACAGGTAGTGTGGTGGTTTTATAAGTATTCAGTCTTCTGCAGAATGTCTAGCTAGTGCCAGTTATGCATTTTATCTTTGTTTCTGAGCTAGAAGAGGGAAGCTGTATCATGAATCACATTATAACTTCCAAAGTTAGCTAAAAATAATTATAGTAATTATTATAATTATAAAAGTTATCTAAAACAGTTAAATCATTTATACAGTTAAATCCTTTAAAAATTAATTAAAAGACAAGATACTAAAAAGTGAACAAAATAGTACACCATTAAAAGCCCATCATGGTCAGTTCCTAAAAACTTGAAGGTTTTACTTGGTGGTGGCAATAGCGGGCCTGTCAGGAGGCTTGACTCTTGCCATAGGATCAGGGGAGTAGAGATTGCTAGTGCTACAGTGTGTCCATTGCTAATTGCTATTTGCAACAATGTATCAATCACCAATTGAATGTTTGCAACTATGTATTCAGTTATGGATTCAAAGGTCACCAAGGTGCCAAAAAGGGGTGATCTGGCTATATTTGATATCCTGAACATCCAGCAAGGAGGAGGTAAGATTTGAAGGGTGGAATGTGAAACTAATGAGAAGGTGTAATGAGAACAATCAGGACTAAGATAAGAAGAAAGGAACTGCCTAGGCTCTCAAGATGAAAGAAATGTAAACAGCAGGAATGCCTGAGAGACTCTAGTTCTGGTGGAGTGATGTGACATTTATGACTTTCACCAATCATTATCATGTGCACCTGAATTTGTATGTCAAAATATAAAACCTGTTACCATCTAACACATGCCAGTCTCAGTAACTTTTGGAAAGTTGCTGTGTTGCTTGCTAACTACAAATCAGTGCTTCTGTTGGAGCTCACAGTGTGCCAGCAAGTTAGCCAGCATATGACAGAGCATCCTGATTTTCTTAGGGAGAGAGTTCCAAAGCCTGAGAGCAGCTACCAAAAAGGCTCTCTCTCTTGTTCTCATAAAATGAGCCTGGGAAAATAGTAGGATAGAGAAAATACCCTCCTGAAGGGCTTAGAGCTCAAACAGACTCATATAGGGAGGTACGGCCCTTCAGATAGCTTGGATTTATTTATCCAATGTATTTATGCGTTCAGCTCACTTCAGACAATACTACGTCTTTAAGATGAGGCTTGCTTATAGCAGAGTCAGAAACAGAGTGTGGATTTTTATTTTTAATTTTCTGTTTTTTTCTAATTTATTTATTATCATGATTATGCATTGTAGTAATCTTGCTCTATGTATGAGCAGTCCCCATCTGTAGACTTTGTCCAGGTTTAAATCAAAGTTGGTGCTGTCAGCTGAGTCCATGGGTGGCCCTTTTGCTTACTACTTCTTCTCTACAAATGAGTACTAGGAATACTCCCTTCTATCTTTTACAACACTGGTTGCTGAAAAACAATTTCTCGCTTCCTGCCTCAGTAAATGAATTCTCTTTGTTAAAACTTCTAGAAATCAATATTTATACTAATATTAATGTACAAAGTACTGTTATACCTATTTAAAGATGTTTGTGGGATAATACTTCCACGTCAGCTTCATTACGCTCATTAAGACATCCTATTGACTTACTCTCTGTAATGGTTTGATTTTGTTGTGGGGGAACATAGTGGGTTTTTAATGCCATGCACTCTTTGATCAGAACAGGAGCTGGAGCACAGCATACCTATGCATGTAATGGATGAACAAATCACACATTACAGCAGTCCTTAATACTGTTTTATGATGCTATCTACCATGTTTCTTAACTAATGCAAGATAAGAGCTTTAAAATGGGTGCCAATTAAGAATTATTTGTATGTTTACCTGAACATAATATAACACCTGGTGTAATTTAAGATATATGTAGACATTAGATCTGGGCTAGTGTACACTTTCACTGAACATCATTTGGTCAATTTTCAGTGTTAGAGCAAACCGGAATAATCATTCTGTTATAGTGTATTTTTGTATACTTTGATTAGTGTACCTTGTGATTTACAGATGTGTAAATGAAAGGTGGGGCCTCTGCCTCAAGGAGTTTATAATCTGTAGGTAAGGTCCTGGACTGAGTAGGGGGTGCCCATCCCCACCTGAATAACTGTAGTACAGGAGTTCACCACTTCCTGAACAACAGTTAATTCTCAGACTTTCTTCACAGGATACCTTAGGAAATATAGTTCAGGGGAGTGTGCTAAACTCTTTAGTACAGAATTCTAAGTACAGCAGGCCAATATAACTCAAGAGATCCATTCTAGGACCTTTCACATTATAGGATGTTTTTGTATAATGTTGAACCTGTTTTTCTTACCTGAAATGAATGAGGAAGGCATTCCAGTCACTGGAAAAAGTCAGTATTGACCTTGTAACATATAGGTATCATCAGGGAACTTTATCAGAAAACGGTCATCAAATGGTGGTTCTGGACCCTGTGAGGTCTAGAACTATCACCTTCTCACTTAAAGAAAGCACTTTTAGGATTTTCTTTGGCTAATCTGGATTGACAGTGTTACTGCTTTGGGGCCATTATTCAACAGTAAGACCACTTCACCAGCACAGATACTTCACCAGCTACAGCCAAGCAGCTGAACACAAGGTAGCACAAGCAGGATGAGGCAGCACCAGCCAGCAGCCCCAGATACTATGAGCAGCATCAACAGTGTGAGCAGGGTGGCCAGCAGCACGAGGTACAATGAGCAGCGTCAACAGGACAAACAGGCAGGTGGCACCAGATACTTCGAGCATAGTGCGCAGTGCAGGGAGTCAGTAGGAGATACCGTGAGCAGCATGAGCATCAGGAGGCATGTCTTCATGTATAACTGAAACCAGGTAAAATGCAGGCCTATAGTACATTAAAGTAGGACTCCTAGGAATCCTTAGGGTGGAGCCATGAGATTTTAAATGTCATCAAACAGGAAAATTGTGTAGCGCAGATACAAGTGAATTTAAGCAAATGGGAGATGTGTTACAGAAAAAGAAGGGCAGGGGCAAAATAAGATGAAAGTGTGCAAATGCTTACTCATATTTAACCTTTAACTCGGGCATAAGGATTAAAGAGTTAAAGCAAACTTAATCTGGATGGGGGGGAAATTACTTTTATTCCAACATTTCAGCTCCACTGAATGTAAAGGCAGTTCTGAATAGCAAGTAATATACAGCAATCCTATTTGGATGTTCATGTGAATTCCAGAACATTTTTATTTGTTCCTGAGGTGTAATTGACAAAGGGAAGCTGCATTATCTTACTGGGAATCAGTTTTCCAATTTATGTTGCCTTTTTTTTTTCTCAATCCAAAATCATGTATGGAATATTTAGAAGTGCATACTTAATTCTAAATTTTAAACAAAGAGATACTTGTTGAGGAATGAATGGACAAAATAGAATTAAAGCCAAATATAATTCCCCTGCCCCCTAATCACACCAATAAGCCACACAGTTGGTTGGGTTAAACAGCTCAGATGACTGCCCACGTAAGACAGATGCAGAGTATTTAGATAAGTACTTTAACTGCCTTAACACATGATGACCAAAGGAAATATATGTGGCAGTTCCATAACTGGTGCCTCTGAAGTCTTTATTCTTGCCCTGGTGGTGCAGTAGTTAAATGTGCAGTGGTTAAATGCCAGTACTGCAACCACAAGGTTGTGAGTTCGATCCTGCCAGGCTCCAAGGTTGACTCAGCCTTCCATCCTTTCGTAGGTCGGTAAAATGAGTACCCAGCTTGTTGGGGGCAATTAGCTAAAATACATTGTAAACCGCTTAGATAACACTTAGTTGATAGGCGGTATAGAAATAAATGCTATTGCTATATTGCTATTGCTATTGTCTGAAAAACAGCTATGGAGTGTGTGTAATTGATTTGCGCCCAAGGGACAGCATGTGATAAAGAGACTATAGCACTTGTTGCCATACTAGATCTCTGATCCATTTTATGCAAGAACAAATGTACATGCTTAGCTACATATGGACACGAAAAAATTGGCCTCAATCACACAATTCTCATATCATTTCTACTTTGACACTAATGTATACACAACATCTGGGCACGATGTTTATTGATAGCCTGTGAAGTAAAGGTAAACAACTTATAGACCTAAAAATGTTGTTGGACTAAAACTCCAATTATGCTTCACCATGTTAGCTAGAACTGATGTGATTTCCACTCCATTTTGATTTGGAGAGCCACATGTTATCCACCTTTGCAGGGTAAAAAAGTATGCAGTGGGACTGTACAATTCCATTGTTATCATCATTATAACTTAAACTTCAGATCATAGAATCATAATGTTAAAAGCAATAGTTTGCTTAACTGTTAAGGCATAGTTCATAAATGTTAAGTTATCCTGAATATGCAGTGACACTTGCGTAAGAAATGATATGCAGGATTAGAGTAAGATCAGTGTGCTTTTTAGGCAGGCATCTTAGGAACCAGGTAGGCAGTAAATGGTCCTGTGATATTGCTCAATGGTTTCTAGATTATTGCAGTCTATCTTTCTGCATCCTTTAAATGCTATACAATTTTGTCTTCTTTATCTTATTGACCCTACTTCTTTTATATGTGAGCTGTGTTCAGCGCAGTCTTTAGAGTAAAAGTACCTGTTTCTCTTTAAGGTTCGTCAAGAATTACTGGAAGAATATGAGCAAGTAAAGAGCATTGTCAACACTTTAGAGAGTTTTAAAATAGACAGACCAACAGATATTCCTGTATCTTGCCAAGATGAACATTTTAGGGATCCAGCTGTTTGGCCGCCACCTGTTCCAGCTGAGCATAGGTAATGAATTATAACAGGATTGCAAGTTAAATGATGGGGTGATAAGTACATTTGGGAGAGGGGGTGAAATATAATGGCTTAAGAAATGAGCCATCACCCTTTAACTCTTCTGGCCTTTAGTTGTGGCTTCAGCTTTACTTCCAGGCATTGCACCAAAAAACAGTGATGTTTGTGCACTGTTGTTCAGAACCCAAACTATAGTTTAATCTTGCAAGCTTGTGATTTATCTCTGCTTTTTCTGTTTTGTTTTCCTTTGCTCACTGTTACTATTTCTGTGGTGTTTTATGCCTTCGGAAGTTGAGCTACGATTATAGATATAATGTTTCTGCTAAGTCACTCTGCCTCAATATTGTTTATACCACTCTTGGTTTTCTGTTTCACTTCAGACTGTCTTTTTTGTTAACAGTTTGCTGACTTATCACAAGCTGTAGTTTATTAAATCAAACTTCATACCAAACCATAGTTAAGGTTCATTAATTATGGTTTGGTGTGATTTCTCAATTGAGCCTTTGACTCCTGATTCCTTTGTTACACTGGCTGTATGGTTGGATAATCTTTTTGGTTCTTCATCCTGTTTTACCACTGGCTATGATCTTGTTTAGTAGCAAGCTTTGTTTCTGTGGTTTTCTCAAACCTTCTGCCTTGCATATTTTCTTCATTAGTAAGAACTTTGAGGTGACTTAGATGTGATAAGCCAAGGTCCTGATATTTCTGCTTCACACAAATCTGTAGCTATTTCCTTGGGCTCTTCTTTTAAAAATGCTTTTGTGTACTTTTCCAGAAATAAAATGAACAGTGTTATAGGGGTCTAAAAGAGACTGTAACGTTTTTCAGTTTACAGGAGGGTGGCTTTTAACCTCCTTTGGACCATTTTAGACTATAGCACCCACAGTCCCTTATCCTATTACTCTACAGATGGAGTGATGGGAGCTGCAGGCCAAAACACCCCAAAGGCAAGAGGTTCCCAACCTTCTTCTCAAAACTTTGCCATCCACCAGGTAGTTTCTTAGGGATCAGCCTGTGCATTCTGAACATCAGCTTTGCCTGGTGAATTGCCTATTGAAAATGAGATGGTAAAGTATTTTGTTTTTCAAATAGCACCTGCTTTTTTCCCCGGCAGAGCTCCACCCCAAGTAAAACGACCCAATCGAGAAGTGAAGCCCCTGAGAAGAGAATCACCAGGACTGCAGCGAGGACCTGTGGGCAGAGCTCAACCAATATCAAAAAATGAAAAACCTGCCAGCAGCCGAGAGAGAGAATCTAAAACAAAAGGAAAAGATGAAAAGGTAAGAATGCTAAATCTGACCCAAGAGTTAGGTATACTTTACCCATAGTAACATTTAGTTTTAGAAGGCAGGTAGAAGGACTGTCCTTACCTACAAAAGAAAGGTGCTTTTTTTATTTATCCTCTGATGTTTTAACTGATTGATTTGCTATGATGCTTTTGATTTGATTCATATGGGCTTTGCATTTTATTTATGCTTTTATTGTTTCTCTGGGAATTAAACTGTTCTGAGGTATTCCTTATGAAATCACTGCCTGTGCTGTGAGTAGAACACAAAATATATTCTGGGGGTGGGGTGGGATTTCTTATATGATTATTTTTCTAACTGGCTTTCACTTTTGTTTAGGGGAGAAAGAGACACATATGATACTGTGTGTAGTGTTTAGTATTACAAGTGGCTTAGCTAGTGAGAGACCACATTGTAACAGAATAGGTTGTGAGAGATGTTATTCCTTCTGAATAGGCAACAGAGGAAATAAGTGCAAATTCGGCGCTATTTAGAAGTTGCTTATGTTTGTTTACTTCATGCCAGGGGAGATGCAGGGCACAGAGAGAAGGAAATTGTTCTTTTCCATAGTCAGATGTATACAGATTCTCTTCATACATGTCTGCTTTGTCCCATAACCATACCTCTACCTAGACGTTAACACTGCTTTTGTTGCACATCCTTTTGGACCATTTATGTACTCTCTGGGCCTGTGTATTTTGAGATAAGTTTCAATGTTGGCAATGCAGTGACACAGAAAACATGCTTCCAGTATTGTATCTGACTACATTTCCTCTTGATCCTTGTCCCTTGTGACTATGAAAAACTAGATGAAGAGGATGTAGCTGGCATGTTGTTGTGCTAAGAAGTGGTGCCTTCTGCCTCTGGTTGATGACAATACCCACTTTTTAGAGAACTGTGAGGATTCTGGTGGCCCAGCTATCAATATTATTGGGTAAAACTGAATGTGCAGTTGGTTTCATTTTTGGTTTCAGCTTTGGGATGGAATCGGCTTTGGTTATCTTGATAGATGAACTTTATCAGAAAAGAGACAGTGAATTGTGATTTAATTGCTTTTACTAGATCTATCATTAGCTTTTGCTATCAACCATGATATCATCCTTGAATGATTTCGTGGGTGGCAAGTTGAAGGTAGTATACTTCAGTAATTCTACCTTTACTTAAAAGTTGTTTTCAGGGAGTGATATTTCATTATCCAGGTGGTTGAAGTATTTGGTGCTCCAAGACATCGTCTTGTCTTCATTACTATTTAACATCTGTCTGGAGCTGTTGGATGCAATCACTAAGAGATTTTGAATAGAGCGTTTTAAGTGTACTCATGACAGCTTGCATTTTTTTATTATTATTATTATACGAATTGGGTGTAGCTGTATGAATCATTAGTCATTGTCCAGATGCACATTGTACTAGATGAGGATCAATAAACTGAGAATGAATCCTGGTAATATGAAGGTGTTATGGACAAGTGGTTCTTGGGTCAGGGAGATAAGTCAACAACCTTCAGAAATGACAGGTTTGTGGTCTGAAGATAATTCCTGAATTTCTTTTTGTTACTTAAGATCCAAAAGACCAGTCTGCGAGTGCCTTTTATTAACTTTGACAGGTTCACCAGGTGCAGGTGTTTATGGCTAAAGATAATCTTGTCACAGTGGCCCATATATGAGTCACTTCAAGACTGGATTATTGTAATGAGCTGCGTGCATGGCTGCCTTCAAGGCTGATTTGGAAGATGCAGCTGATGCCAAACCCCAGAATACCTCTTCTGAAAAAGTTGCACTTTCTACCTATACGGTGTGCTATGCCTCCAAAGTAACTTGGGAAGAAATGACATCATCAGCTACCCTCTTACCTACCTCTTATTCTCCGTTCTGTTGTGCTGGATGTAGATGCAGATTTGTTTTAATTTTGAACTAATTTACATGCTGGTTTGTTTTCTTTTTACACTTTGATCTAGGGAAAGAAGATCTCCCAGGACGGTGCTGGTGATAGTGAAATTCAGAAATTCGATGGAGCCGGATATGACAAAGATTTGGTTGAGGCTCTTGAAAGAGACATCGTGTCCAGAAATCTAAGTATTCACTGGTACAGTGCTTGCTTTATAAAATGAGAGATGTTCTGTTAGACATCATCTCTCTCACAGATTTCCCACAGAACCATATCCCATAATCCTTGACATTTGGACAATGGTTGTGGCTATTCAGTAATAAAAAAAGCTTATGTTGAGGAAAAACAAGTAAAGAGACCTCTGGTACCTTAAAGAATTTTGTGGCCTGGAGTCCAGAGCTTGCCTTCTAGAACTTACATTGAGACTACATATTCTTCATTGCCAATAGTTACAGCCATACATCCAAGGAATTACTTTGAGCACTGTAGACAGGTTCAAAGGCATGTTCCTGTCAGAACAGTGCAGAATAGTGACTGATTTTATAGATTTAGTTCACTGATATTTGAAGTAAGTTCCAAGGCTGAACATTACTGAGACAAAAATAAGTTCAAATTGGTATAGGTTTTAATAGCTAAATGTATAAGTGTAATTGTTAGTTCTAGATAGAACAGTCACATTGAATAAATCAGAACTTGGTGAGTTCTATCCATTCAATGACTTTGTTTGAGACTAACGATAGGATTTAGGCCAAAATATTTAGGGATGTTTGTGGGATGTGAGCATGTTCTGTTAAACTGGTGTCCCAAACAAGTAAAGCTTATAAAATAGAGTTTCAGATTCTCAAACAAATGGTCCAGCAAATGGCTCTCTACACATCTTTCCATGAGAGTATTTTTGTTGTACGCCTTCAAATCATTTCCAACTTAAGGTGAAGCTAACATGAGGTTTTCTTGGCAAGATTTGTTTGTACGTGGTTTGCCTTTGTCTTCGCCTTCCTCTGAGACTGAGAGAGTGTGACTCACCCAGAGTTACCCAGTGGGTTTCCATGGCTGAGTGGGAATTTGAACCCTGGTCTCCAGAGCCATAGCCCAACAGTCAGACCACGACACTGCATATAGTAGTGAAGTTATAAAGATGCAGATGTTACAGTAAAGCTGTGTCTGAAAGTACCTTTTCGGAAACCCATCTCTGTGTTCAATGGGTTCATGTGGTATCTGTGAGAGCCCTCCTCCACATGTTTCCATTAATTAGAAGATATGTAGCACTGACATGCTATTATAAGCTGCCTTGAGATCTTTCGAAAGAGGGCAGGGTATAAATATTTAAATTACTAAATAAACAAATACAGAAGCTCTCCATGTGATAGAAAAAATATACACAGAGTGTAGCTCTAGCACGCTACAGCCACCAAGCAACATTTTGATATGATAGTCATGATAATGTAAGAATTGCCCTTAAAGCCAGGAATCTACATAGGTGTCATGGAAATTTGGGATAAGATGTGAGCTGGAAACATTTCTGAGAAATATTTCTAGAAATGTTTTTAGTTCTCAAGGGCGGGGGGGGGGCTTTCTTTCTTTCTCGTTTTGGCTAAGGTGACTTTGAAGGCTATGAAGATATTTTTCTGTAGGCTTATCCAGGTTCAGTAGCAAATGTGATGTGTAATCACCAAAGAGGCAAGAGGGCCCAAAGTTCTCAGCTAACATCTAATCAAATTCTTGTAAGATGGCATCATACCCAGCAATGTGGCATACGGTCTTGTCTGATCACACTAAGATACAAGAAAGTTTGGACCTTATAAATTTTTAGGATTCTGCTTTTCAAAATACATAGAATCAGTATTATTATAGCCACAAGGAGAGATGTAGGCAGATGCTAGATCTGGATCTTCTGGTAGATCTCTAGATGGTTTGCAGTAGGTCAGCAAGGATTTCTGCTTTGCAACTGCATAACAAGCCTATATTGTTTAAGTTAAGAAAACTGGTGGGGCCAGTGGTAACTAGAGGTGAATTTTCTTATGGAATGACTGTGAGTCACATTTCATTCTGGTGATCAGAACAAGATACTGGACTCAGAATTCTTTAAGTGCATCTGTTTTGAACAAGTGGGTTAGTTTCTGGATTTTAGTAATTAATAGAAGGCAGTTGCAAAAGGCCTCTGCCCATGCTTGCATTAGAGCACTCTAGATGTGTTCCAGTTTCTCACCCCATTCTTCTGTCCCTAAAAACAGCAGCAGCAGCCTAATTGTCTCCAGCCTGCAGAATCATTGCCAACTGCACCATTTTTCTGGGTCCAAGGCTGCAAGCATTCTTGCTTTCATCTTGGGCAAAATAGCCCTGCTGTTCAGTCTGGAGTTGAACTACTGGTGAGCTTTAGATATCTGAGGAGATCTTGGCGTTCAGAGGCAATTGTCCTTCAAACAGTGGATGAATGAGAAAGTTTTATGTGTCATAGCATGATGTCATTGTTTAGACATTGGAGGCTGCCTCTAGATTTGGATGCCTAAGCCACTCATGTATGCAGACATAAACCTAGATGGTAGTCACATGTGCTGGCAAGCTGGTTACTCATTCTATACCTCTGTATTTGGAGAGCTGCTGCTGCAGTTAACTTTGTGGACAGCTTAGATCACAAAGCAAGATACTTATTTTAAAACAGTGAGCAACAGGTTCATTTTGTAGGCACTCATGTGCAACAATGCTGAAGAGCATTATAAAATGTTGCTTTAATGATCATGCTTCCCAGAATTGTATTTTTTAATTCAACTCCCAGTGACGTGGTTAGCTGAAAGTCATTTTCCTCCGTGCCTCCCATGTGGAAGGTCATTTTTAAAAGAATACTATCTTATGTCAATGTCATACATAAGAATTTTATGTCAGTTACCTGATGAAAGATGTTTTTGCATTAACATTATAAATCTGAATTGTGCTTGCACAGGGATGATATAGCGGATTTGGAAGAAGCTAAAAAATTATTAAGGGAAGCAGTTGTTCTTCCAATGTGGATGCCGGATTTTTTCAAAGGGATCAGGCGACCTTGGAAGGTGAGATGTCACTGTAGTTACTATTTGTGTGTGTAATTATATTCTGTATGAAAGACAGCTCTTCTCTTAGATGAGTGCAGACATGAGTAGATATGTTTGTGTGGACATCAGAGAGTTGTCTGCTTTTCTTCCTTTTGAAGTCTTCTTTGAGCCAAGAGGAGCCAGACTCAAGTTGTGCTTCCCACTGTTCAACTAGCAATTGTTACAGCAGCAAGTAACAACCCTGCTGTGATTCCATCAAAATGCCCTCCCCCCTGCAGCATGCTTGAATATCTGTGTGGAAAGTTCCTAGATTTGACAGAGCCAGGAAGATAGAACAGGTTTTGTGTGAAGCATTTTAACTAACCATTCATTGTGAGACTTTGAATTCTCTCAAGGATATAAAATGCCCATAGAGAGAGGTAGCCAGATGTCACACAAACTTGCTTTAGGAAGTTTCTCCACTCTGAAAAAAATGTCCAGTTTCGGTTGTATGGATGGAGCATCATTCAAATGAGCACCTTGATTCCTATATAGCAGGAGGTAGAAGTGCTGCTTTGAAGAGCTTTTTTCAGATCATCCTGATTTCATACTGGGGATGTGATGCTGTAGTTACTCCTGGTTGTTATTTTGTTCTGGGGTTGTTTCAGAGTAGAGGTGACAGCAAAACAGCAATTAAGCCCCAGAATTCACCTGCTTTGGATGCTTTTTGGAACTGATAATTATGCTTTCAAACTTGGTAGTGGGGTGCAAGAGCTGCATAATTCTCATCTCTGCATATCAATATGATTTTAAAGAGCCTGTGCAGGTCTCTTTGCCTTTGGGTTGCTACTGCAGCTGACTTGACTCTGCTTAGTATTAGGTGCCAGTATCACCACTTGAATAGTTCCTATCCTCTATTGACACACATGTACAAGGGACAAAGAGAAACTCAGATGGTGATGTCATTGAATGCATACACTATGTAGGCTTACAGTTCCAATTCGCATTATTGTAAGTAGGCAGTCTACGCCCCATGCTAAATCCATGGTGGGATCCTATGGACAGTACTGAGGGGAAGCCCCTTGCCCAGAACCTGGAACTAGGCCTAACTAGAAACAAATGAGAGATTCCACTAACGTACTGATCACTGAGTTGCTGAACAGTTTTGCCATCTGAGGTGATCTCAGATTTGGTGTTGGTGACCTTCAGACATATCTAGGGGTGGCTTAGGATTTCAAAGCCAACACAACAGTCATGACACTGTCTCATAACATTGGCCATACTTGGTGTGTCCACCTAGACAAGAAACTTGGGATCTGATTTGGATGAGTCTTTGTAGACTCTCTCGTTGGGGCAAAATCATACTTTGGTTAATTTCAGATTATGCTGGGCTATTTAGAAAGTTTACCTGTGGAAGCTGAGGAAATCTAAGAAGTGTCTCTTGGCTTGCAAGGAGATCAAATACATTATTATGCCTTTGTTATGTAGTGAATATACAATCATGCGTGGAGAGGGAAAAGAAAGTAAAGGGAGGCTTGAGGAAGGCTTGCTTGGGCTAACCCAAGGTACAGGCAAACCAGGCCTGCTTTCTTTCTCCCTCACTGGAGTAGCAAGCACCCCTTTTAATCTTATTATCACACTCTGGCTCTCTCCCCCACACTTATTCACAACACTGCTTTCCCTAAAACCCACAACCTTAGCGGATAAAGGACGAAACTTATTAATGGTTATTCAAAAAAGATGGCTAACCTGTGGTAACATGTTATTAAAATAAAACTGAAGAAAATACTCTGTTGAGGCAAAGTTATAAAAAAATGAAATCTTTATTAAAATAACCAAACAAAGACAAAGGTATTGTGGTTTCTAAAAATAATCCAGCAAAATAACAATTCCTTACAGATATTTGTTGGGGAATTGAGAGATTTTTAGTAATAACTCTTCCAATCTTCAGAGTATTTTGTAATGCACAGACAGAAGCTGAATAAATTACCAGTCCCACTTTATCATCTCTACCCCAGACACACTTAATCTAGCTCAAAATAAACACAAACAGTTTGGTTAAAAATATGAAAAGTTTGCTCACAAAATCTTGTGCATAGTCTACACAGGTTCAATTCTTGAAGAAAGTAAGAAGAAATTAAGCAGTCACATACTTGCAGGGAAGCATGCTTGCCAGGGGATCGAAGACCACATGCTTGCAGGGAAGCCGAAGAACAAAAAAAAGGAAGAGAACATGCAAGAGGAAGTGGGTGTTGACCAAACAACAGGAAGTTTAGTCTAGGCTATCTCTCTATGCCTGCAATAAACATGCAAACTTACTAGCCAGTTAATTACACATGAAAGGTTGCCACTCCCAACAATATTTAACTGATTCCTTCAAAACACCACAGTTTCACCAATAGAGATTTCACACACACCCCTTTAGCTCCCCTTAGCACAAAAGTCTGTTCCGCTCTCAGGGTTCCACTTTCTGACCCTTTCAAAAGTGGTTTAGTTTCTTCTCTGCCCCTACACTAGGCCACAGAGAAGATAACCCTCTCCCAGACTCCCTCCCCTTTGGTTGACTGGAGCCCTGTTGTAGAGTTCTCTCTATGAATCTCACTGAAGGAAGCTATATTCCAAATCATGCTCCCAGTATATATGCTTTCTGCTGTTTCACCCACAGTCCTTCCCTCATGATAAGACTTTTTTTTTTCTTAGACAGAGCCAATCTGATTCTATTACCCTCTGTTACTAAGCTGCTCTGATAGCCACACCCCCAGGTTATGTCACACATACCATTGTAACCTTGGGTTGTTGCCCAGCTTTTTCTAAGTGGGTCAGGGCTTGGTTCACAGTAGTATGTGTACTGAGAGTTGTTGATGGTATGCTGTAACATATAGTAGACAGTTTAATAAAAAATATGCTCACGTCTGTTGCAAATTAAGATGCAGAGCATAGTTTCAGTCTGTGGGTCTGTCAGTTTCTAAATGCAATTCACACTGCTGGTGTATGCCAGTAAACTCCTGTGGGTCTTAAAGCCTATCTATCTAAACAAATTTTGTTGTTATTGTGTGCCTTCAAGTAATTTCTGGCTTATGGCAACACTAAGGCAAACTGATCATATGATTTTCTGGGGCTGATAGTATATGATTTGTCCAAGGTCACCTAATGAGTTTTCATGGCCAAGTGGGGAATGGAACCCTGGTCTCGTGATCAGAGTCTAACACTTAAACTCCCACACCATATTGGCACTCATGCCCAGGTCCATATATTGAGGTTGCCTTAGGAGAGCCCCCCCACCTGCTTCTTGCTTTTCAGTGGGTGTTGGTTAGTGACCAGAAAGAGAATGTTCTTGGTTTTAGCCTTTCTTTTCTAGAAGAATCTATTTGACACCAACATTGTTGTCAGTGCCATACAAAAATATTTTTGTTGTTCCAGGATTTTCAGCTTATAGGTTTCATTGCTGCTGTGATTTTATTGTATTTTATATTGTGTGCTTTAGATTTTTGGGTTTATTTTTGTACTGTAAGCTTTTCTGAGTGGTATATGAACTTTAAAAATAAGTTATTTAACTTTTTTTGTGAACCAGGGTTCACTTCATCATACTGGCCGAAGGATCTTAGGAAAATAAAATCTTGTTTATCTTCTATTGCCTTTACCTTCAATTTCAGGACAACTTCTACAACCGTAGAAATACCATTTAAATACTGACATTGTAGAAAGAATAGGAACACTTATGATTTAATTAGCCATTAATCCACATTGGAACATGCGTTATAAAAAAGTCCTTAAATGGTTAGAGCGATAGTAAGAGTTAATGGAAAATCTAGACACAGTGAGTTCATTATTTCCAAAAAACTGGAGGAAAACAATTTTGACTAATTGCAATTTCATCTGATTTGTTTTTATATCCCTTCCCTAGATTATTCTTTTGAAGCAGTTTTTCCCCCTAAGGAACAGACAAATTTTACTTTGCAGTGTGGTTAGCTTTTAACTGGTTATTTTACTGTAATAGTGTTTTATGGGAGACATTAATGGCATAAAGTCCACTGTGATGTGCCACTGTAATTTGATTAGCTTCTTCAGGAAGTTCTTGTTAGTTTGTAATCTGATATTATATCTGCAGAAGCATGAAAGATGTGCAGTAACAGCGTAGTGCTAGATGAGAGAATATTGTGGCAAACATATCTTAATTAAGAGCTTGGAAATGTCATATTTGAACTACAAGTCCCAGATCCCCCAACTAGTATGTCCATGGTCATGTTGACTCAGGGTTGTGGGGGCTATAGTCCAAAAAACAATCTTTTAAAGTCTTGCTTAAGTTATTGTTGTGGTTTTATGAGGAAATAATAATGCCTCCATAGTAGGGTTCCATATTTTACCATGGTGGACAAACTCTTGTTCATGGATTACATGTGGCTCTTGGAAAAAGTCCACATGTCTGTTTACTGTTGTTCAACAGTGTGAGAACATTGGGAGAAGAATTTAAAAATGGATGAGAATGGGATTATCCTTATTTCCAACTCACTAGTCCCTAATGGCTTCCTAGCACTGCACAGAGTTGTTGCAGGGAAGAGAGATGGCCATAGTAACAGATGAAAGTGGAAGCATTTGTTTGCAGGGCTTGTGAGAGTAAGGAACTCTTGGAAGCAACGAGGTAAGTGTAGGTAGGTTAGAATTAGTGCTCCAGTTAACTTGCAAAGAGAAGATGTAAAGTTGGCATAAGGAGGAAACAGTAAGTTGATTTGCTGAGTAGCTGTTAGAAATGTATCTCGTTTCTTTTCTTTTCTTTTTTAAAGTAGTGTTTAGGCGTTGGCCATTCTGGTCCCTTCAGAAGGTGAGTAAGGTGTTAACAACAGTTCAGAAGCTGAACAGGATGTAATAGCAGTTACCTAAATAAATAGATTCTAGAGAATTTCAGTTGATGTCTTTATTATTAGATCATTATATGGTGGAAGTAGCTGTGTGGCTAAAGAAAGAATTCTGTGAAACTCAGAACCTTAAACAGCTTATCTGCCAAAACTCCCTTGGCAGCTCATTTCTGTCACTGGAAATACTTTGGGTCCCCTTTTGTGTTTTTAAAAAATCCTTTGTTCTTTCATTGCTTACTTAGAGGTGATTTGTTTTGCCTCTAGCTATGTAGTTTCTTTAGGAAATGTACTTAAAAATACAGGTGTATACACCTGCTTCTGTGCCTAGGATTCACAATCATTTATCACCTCTCAACTTACTAGGGTCCCTGATTCATCGACAAAACTCTTGTTTTCCTCCATTATTTCTTAACAGCTAAATTCTGTGCATAGTGTTGGATGCATGTGAGCTGCTGGTCAGGGTCCAGCAGTGAGAAGATGCAGGATTTGCAGGTAGCCAATTCACATTGCATAGTTGTTTGAGGAAACTCTAATTCTTAAAGCAGAAAAGGTCTTTGCACTGCAAAAAGGTAACATAAATCTGATTTGTTTGTGGCAGGCCAACCTGAGCCATCTATTTATTTTACTGCAGAAAACTTATTTGGTGGCTGAGGATGACACATAAACTGCTGTAGTGTTTAGACCAGAGCTTTCCAAGCTTTTCATATAGGTGACACATTTTTTGACATGCATCATTTTGTGACACAGTAATTCAGTTTTACTAGCAAACCAGAGGCTAATCTAACTTCTTACAAGAGATACAGACACATACATAAATTTTAATAACAAAATGTATGGGGACACAACATATCTCTTGAAAATCTTTCATATATATTTTTAAAATGTGTGATTTATAAATAATAACATACATTTCCAAGATTGTAGGCAACACACCTACACACTTCAGGCGACACACTAAGATGTCATGGCACACAGTTTAGAAAGCCCTGGTTTAGACTGAATGTTTGTACAGTAATGAGCACAGAAGTTCTGAACTGGACGAGGTAGTTACCCTCTTATCTTACCATATCTTTCAGTTGTTTACAAAGAATTAGCCATATTAGTCTCTTGCAGCATAAAAGGAAGAGGGAGTAAAAAATGTGACAGCACCTTTAAGACTAACTGATTTTTATTTTCACAGGAATATAAACTCACTTCTTTGGATACAGTATTGAGTGGTATTAAGACTGTAGGCATAAAGCAAATGTATACAGTTGTGGGAGACTTAGCTTTGCATTAGGGGAGTAGGTGAAGGCCTTTATGAAACCTAAACCACACAGGAACTTACAGGTTAGTCTAGGCTGTGCTTAGACCAATTCATTTAATTTGATCACACTCTACTGTTAACCCCCTTGTTTATGGCCTGCTCATGCTTATTCGATTGTCTGCATTTAATTGTAGGGAGTGTTGATGGTTGGTCCTCCTGGGACTGGTAAAACCATGCTAGCGAAGGCTGTTGCTACAGAATGTGGAACAACTTTCTTTAATGTATCTTCCTCTACTCTGACATCGAAGTACCGAGGCGAGTCTGAAAAATTAGTCCGCCTGTTGTTTGAGATGGTATGTAATGTAGATGTCCCACAGATTTTTATTATGTGGCAGATATTTACATCTTTTCAACGTGTTGCCTTATGTACAAAATAGCTGTTAAATTAAACAGTCCCTGTGAAATATGTAAAGTTACAGGGATATTGCTATTGACACATCCTTTTCAGTAGCTACATTGAGGCTTTTCAGCAACAACTATCAGTATTGGGGCTGTTGGGGCATCATTTGGGGGCAGAAATCTCAGATCCTGTACAGCAAAGTGAATCCTCAAATACAGCAGAACTGGCTTTCCACATTTTGTCTGCAGTAATACAATCTAAATGGTTGTACAATCTAAATCACAGTATGTGAAGTAAAACAATCTACTTCATAAGAGCTTTAATTCCAGCATCAAAAATCACCTACAGCCACAGTTCCAGTCAGCAGCACTTTTCTTTACAATGCTGAGTATTGTAAATACAGATACTAATGGTATCTGTATTTGAAATGACAGGTTTTGGGGTGCAGCCAGCTCATCTTTTGGGGAACTGCAAGTCCTCCTTTCTTGGAAGTTTTGCTTTTTTCATAGTCAGGGCTTGATATTTTTTGACCTTTCAACCTTCAACCTTCTATTTTGTTTGTTTGTTTCTTCCAAATCTTTCTACTTTTTCAACTTCCCCATTTATTGTTTTGTAGTACATATAATATTTAGTGTTGCATGTCTGTCCTGTGAGGTAGATTGTTGTATCACACGTTTACAAAGGGGGACTGGTTTAAAAGAGACAGATATAGACATATAAATAAATGAAAAGTATTTCCATCCTTTAGTAGTTGTAGTAACACTAGCAGACCTGCCCTGTTTCTCTGCCTCCTCTCCTTTTCTCTGGTCTAAGACAGAAGAGAACACTGTTACTTTGGTCTGCTTTTTTATAGCAGGAGAACAAATGTGAATGAGATCTTTTCACATCTTATCGATGCATGATTGGAAACATTTTAAAGACAGCTCTGACAACAGACAGAACTTAGTGGTTATATTCTGAAACACCAGAAAAATTTTATTAAGTGGAGATTTGCAGAAATGTCCCAAATCCTGGATTTTAGGTATACCACTTTCATATACAGCATGTACATATTTAGTCTGTTGAACCAGTATCTCAGTGGTGCTACCTATTGTCTGTGTTACTTAAAACTTTTTCCACCAACCAGTCTTATATTTTGTATGCTGATTGGTTTTTAATTCTGGTAGCTATAAAGGCTTCAAAAACATCTTGGCAATGTTTTCCTTAGAAGATCTTTGTCATTTAATGAATCATCTGTCTTTCTTCAGTCATGGTAAGTTCTCTAGATGTTATCCAAAATTGGCTTTGATTCAGCAGCAGAGATACTGATAATGCTAAGCGTGCCAGCATAATAGTTATTATCAAATATGACTTTAACACTGTTCAGTTTTGTATGTTTTGAGATCTCATTCATGCTTGTGTTATGTAAGTAATTTCTGTCGTGTTTCAAGGCTAGATTCTATGCACCTACAACCATTTTCATTGATGAAATCGACTCTATCTGTAGTCGCAGAGGCACTTCTGATGAACATGAGGCAAGCCGCAGAGTCAAGTCTGAGCTGCTTGTTCAGATGGATGGTAATGAATGTTTGATATCTACATTGAACTTTAAATTGGTTTTATCTCACCTTGGAGAATGAGTGCAGGTGATTGAAAAATAGTATTTTTAGGAAAATGTCCTCAGATGTTCATATTTTTAGTTGTCCAATTTTTTGTTGATGCAAAGTTTGAGAAGTATGAAGGCCTACTTTGAACATACACTAAGAGTAAGGTACAATTAGACATGACAGCAGAAGACCTGTGATAAACCTATGTTTAACAACCATCACCACCACCACCAAGTAAGGTAACAGTCTGACTGTCATGAAGGCAGTGGCAAAATAAAACATTATAGTGAAATATTATGACATTGGGTAAATAGAAATAAAAAGATACAATTAATACATCAAGCAATTAATATTTCAGGCAAAGGGGAAAATATGTTAAGACCATATTAAGTGAATGCAAAGATGCCTATAAAGTTTTCTAATGTACCCATCTCCCCACTACACTTTTTAAAAAACAAATGTTATGAAGATACATTGGAAGTTACAGGATCACAGACAAAATACTCTCAAAATAAAATGTTAAATATCAAATCTACCAGGTTTCTGCTGTAGAGAATCTTCTATTACAAAATCTGGAGTTGGGGTGTAGTTTGAAGTTGTCACGTTTGTTGATGACAATAAATTATTTATAGGGTAGTGATAATAAAAAGTGTTCCAAAAGATCCTCTCTAAACTGGGAGAATGTACTTTAAAATGGTAAATGAATATTCATTGAAAGCAAGCGTGAAATGATGTGTATTTGGGCCCAAAATCCTGACCTCACATAATAGTAAGATCACAAACACTGATCAAAGTATCTGGAGGTTGTAGTTGAAATTTGTATGACAGTGTCAATCCAATGTGTGTTTGCTGCTAAGGAAGCAAGTGGGGGAGGGAGGGAGGGAGGAAAGACAGAAAGAAAGAGAATCAAATTATGGGCATAACTGGAAGAGGAATCAGAAATAAAACTGCCCTTATACAAACCCATCTGGAATACTGTGTACAGTTCTATTCACTGCACTTAAAAAGTATATTGTAAAGATGGAGAAGGTGCAGAGAAGGGGAACCAAAATGACTGAAGGAGTGGAGCAGCTTGTTTATGAGAACAGACTGCAGTATTTGGGATGGTTTAACTTAGAAAGAAGGCAAGTAAGGGAAAACATGATGAAGATGTATAAAATCATGCATCTCTCAGGGTCATCCACTGAAACTGACTGGTGGCAGACTTGTGGCAGATAGAAGTAGACAGAGATAGGTAAAGTATGAAATTCATTGCCACAAGATGAGGTAATGGTTGCCAATCAATGGCTTCAAAAGGGGACAAGATAAATTTGTGGTGGAAGGGCCCTCTAGTCCAAATGGCTATACATCACCTCCAGCACCACAGGCAAGATGGCTCCATGTATATGCAGCTGAAAGGTGCAAGATGGGGTGTGCATTTGTACTCACATCCTGCTAGTGGGCTTCTCATAGACAATTGGTTTGCCACTGTGTGAAAAGACTCTTGAATTAGACAGTTCCTCAGTCTAATCTAGCATGGCTGTTCTTAAATAATCCTAGAGACTGCAGAGGTTTAGCAGCAATGACCCTAGAACTCTCCTTTTGCCAGCATGTCAGTTCATCCTTGCATATTCAGCTCTCTCTCTCTTTCTCTCTCCCTCTCTCTCTTTCTCTCTCTCTCTCTCTCTCTGTGTGTGTGTGTGTGTGTGTGTGTGTAAGAGGGAGGATGTATGTTCTCTCCAGATCACCCTGGGAAGATGGCAGGGACTGAGGAGGACATTCCTTGTTGTGGACATGTGTGTAATCCTTAAAAAAAAAAAGGAAAAAGATAAATTATCTTTCAATTAAAAGAAAATGGATATATTTGGTTGTACAAATACATCATTTCTTCCCAATAGGAGTAGGAGGAGCTCTTGAGAATGATGACCCTTCACGGATGGTGATGGTATTGGCTGCTACAAATTTTCCTTGGGATATTGATGAAGCATTGAGAAGGAGACTAGAGAAAAGGATTTATATACCATTACCAACAGGTTGGGAGTGCCATATCATTTGAATGCAGTTTCCATGCATGTGTTTTCCCTAGTGTAGTATTAAAGAACCTATTGATGCTACTGTTACCAACATTGCATTTTCAAAGATTAATGATTTGATTTTTTTTAAAAAAAAATGCTTGAGATTGCAGAATGAAAGTATTTCATTGCAGCCCTGTTGAGTGGGATTATGACTTTTGAAGCAAGTGCATTTAATGAGCATGGAATTATTCTGAATGTTTAAAAAGCAATTCTAGAATAAGCACTAAAGGACGCCTATAAACATCTCTAAAGAAATATTGGCAGTAAACCTACATGTTCTTGTCAATGAATGCAGGGAAAAAACAATCCATGAATCTTCATTCTCAGGCTTGTCATATTATAAATCAACTCTTGCCTGACCTTTGTGACTAAATTTCAAGCCCTACAGATAGTAGCTTTCTGATTGTCCCCTGCCTGAGGATGTCTCATCATAGATTGCTTTTTTTGGCTCTCAGTCATATCTGCTATTAATTTCAGGACTCTTTGATCATGTTAGGCTTGTATAACCGTGTCTCCTCTTGAATCTACTTGCTTCCCCTTGTAAGATAACAAAATAAAAGTGCCATGTGACAGCAATTGTAATTGAACTTGCGGGAGGGAATGACCTTTGTAACTGAACAGCTTGCCTCTTATAGCTTGCAGACCCTGACATTTAGTGACACATTGATGCATGACACATGGCAACCAGTGATAGAGGCATCCCTTAAGAGGTTTTCCTTCTTTCCCTCATAATGTTTAGGAATCACTTATCATCTGGCAATGTTGATGAGAGTTTTCCCTATCCTTTCTTCACATTATTGGTCACTGCTGTTGGATTGAGGACTTCCATAAGACATCAAATTGTATGACAGATTAATCTAAATGGTAACACAGGAATGGAAAGAGATGTAAAATTATGAGAAATTTTGAAGATATGAGGAAAATATATATTTTCTTCCAGTTATTAAAAAAAAAAGCCTGGAAACATTTGGAAAAAATGTGATCTTAGACCTGTTCACAGTTTGAAATCACTTCATTAGGTTAAGAAAATAAAATGTATTATGTCTAATTTATCTGACATAGAATTGTCATGTTTGAATGTCTTATTTATTTAGCTACAAACAGAGCCACAAGGTTCCAAACTGTATGGAAGCCCTTTGATTTTACCAGTTTATCAAGAGAAGGCAAAAAACAAAACAAAACGAAAACCAACCCTCCCAAAAAACCACCAGAAGAAGTCATCAACATTAGTAAAACAGAGAAAATTAGTTTGCCTCCTCCAGTTCTCCATAGTGTGAAACAGACATAAAGCATTCATCCCCATGAATAGGAAACCAGAACCAGGAATTGGAATGCTGTGATATTGTACAAACATTAAAGTCCTCTGCTACATACTTTTTAAAAATAATTTTGGAGGAGTCTATATTTTGAACAGTTTATTCATTATTCTAAAAGAAAATACTCCATAATCCTATTTTTCTATTTTTTTTTATTTATCAGTTTTTCTCCAAACTTTATAGCCTTCCTCACCAGCTTTCATATTTCTAAGAGTGAAGAAATGCCTACCACAGAGGATTTATTGTGAATGGCAATTCTGTATCATGTATAATCTGTAGTTTCTGCTTAATTTTTCTGTATGTAATGTTTTATTTTTAAAAATACATAAAACAAAAAATAAAGCAAAAGCAACAAATTACAACAATAATCAAGTTAAGGAAAAAAACAAGCAGGAAAATAAATACAGACAAAAAGTAAATAGAATACTAGCACTATACTATAGGCTAAAGATTAAATACAAACAATAAAAATCTTTTAAATACATGGTTTCAAGCTTATGCAGACTCTACATAAATCTATATAGGAAAAAATACTAGTTACAAATACTATTCAAAAGCTTCAACTTTTACTTATAAACTGTTCAACTGTTACTTATAAAAAATACTATCAAATTCAATAGTTAAAATATTGTACTCTTTTTCTTGCAAGAAGCAATTTTTTAAAAAAATGTCACAGCTGATTTTTTCCCTTACTGGTATCGTTCATTTGTCCATTTCAGCTAGGTCCATCAGTTTTAACAGCCAATCCCCTTTTGTTGGTATTTTGGTACTCTTCCCCTCTGTGCATGCTATTGTGGTCATATATCTTAATAACTTGTCATAATTGTTCTCCAAGTGATCTTCTACAAGTCCCAACAAATATAATTCTGGTTTTAATTCAACCTTAAATATCAAAATTTTATTCACCATAGAATGTATATGAGTCCAGAACTTTTTTTATGATAAAATAGTTTTTATTAATTTCCAATTTAAGTTAACACATATAACATATAAACCAATATAATCTACATAACCTAAAACAAGAAAAACAAAAAAGATAAAGATAAAAAGAAATAACACAAAACAATAATACACAAACCTCACTATAATAAAAGATTTCACTAAATTTAATCTAATTCTTGAACCCTCATTGAACCTCCTCCCTTAAAAAGTTCTTCCCGAGTTTCTCAAACTGTAGGTACTCATTTAATCACTTCGTCTCTAAATTCTATCATATCATCTATTTCTCCTTATTAAAAAAGTTATTACATATCAAAACCTAATATTGCCATGTCCCTGTTTTGAATTTTATGTGGTCTATAAAAGATACTTTAAGATAAGGGTCTGTTGAATTTTTAAAATCAGATTTATTAATTTATCCAATTCTGTCAGGTCCATCTGTTTTCATATCCATTCCTCCATTTTAGGTATCTTTTTTTTTCTAATATTTTGTGTATCGTATTCTTGCAGCTACTGTCAAAACTTATCAAATTTGTATATTGTCTTTCCATTTTATCATCCTTATCTATCATGTTCAGGACAAACAATTCAGGTCTAAGCAACATTTTTATTTTCAAAAAATTTTTTTTTGCATTGGTTTATAAGTTAATAGCCAGTGTGTCCTTGCTTTTTTGTACATTCCTCAGAGATGACAGAAAGTCCCAAGATGTTTATTACATTTCCAACATTCATTGCATAAATCTTTATATATTTTATCTAGTTTACTCAGGGTGATGTACCATTTAAACATCATTTTATAGAAACTTTCTTTAAGTTAAATTTTAGTCTCTTAATCCAGATTTCTTACCATTGGTTCAGCTAAATATTATACATTAGGTTCTGGGCCCAGTATATCATACATTCCTTTATCTGTTTTTCCTCAGTATTATGTCTTAATACAGTTTACATATTTTGAAAATCAAGTGAGTGTCCTCTGCAACATAGTAGCTTTTCAAATTTGGTTTTATCTCTCTCAAAATTACATTTTTCCTTGTCCTCTTTAAATCTTTCTCTCAACTGGAAGTACATTAAGCATTATAAATTATGTCTTTTTTGCTCCAAATAATGTAATTGTGCAATATTCCTTCAGTAGGTCTTTGTACCTTCTTTAAACTCCCCGTTTCCCTTCTGTGGCCTTTTCCACACGTTACCTTATCACGGAGGTGGGGGGTGCCGTTCGCAAAAGCAGATTCTTGCGCGTGGTGCTCTCTTCACTGCTCCTTCGTCCCGCAGCTGGCTTCCTGGTCGTGCGAGCGCCCCACTCCTTCCTTCCACAGTGCAGCCTGGGAGCTGTAGGCTGCTCTGGGGGAGGAAGCACGACAGGCCCGCTTGTCCAATGCACCGCAGGGCAGGTAAGTGCGCAAGGGCCCCGGGAGCCTTGCGTGACCGCACAGTATTTTCAGCTTGAAGCCGAAAATAAAAAAATGCGTGCGCGGTTTGCATTAGGCTAGTGAGCATTGCGTAAATGGGAGTGCGTTGTACAGACCGCTGCTCCCATTTACATGACGCTCAAGGGGCCATCTTGCAAAAGAAACTGCGTGTAAAAAGGGCCTATGAAATGCCGCCTGTGGGGACTGCCTACTTAGTATCTAGGGTCCAAAGCTCCTTTTATATTTCTTCCTATATCCTAATTAATATTCTTATGTGGACGGGATTTTTAAATCTCACATTCATTTTAACTTTACCATGTTAGTGGTTTGCATGCCACCCAAATTTTAATTTGTGTCCTTCCAGTTCTAATAACTTCTTGTTTCCTTGTGTAATCCATTCTTTTAATCACTCTTTTAACCACCCTAAAAAGAAGCCTCCAAGTATAATCATAAATCTGGTACTATTAATCCCTCTCCTTTTTTTACATCAACTAATGCTTTCCACTTTATTCTTGAGGTTTTTTATTGGCCCATAAAAATTTTGATAGTTCTTTATGCCAGTTTGAAAATGGAACATTTGAGAAAATGACTGGTATTGTTTGGAATAAGTACATCAATTTAGGCAAAACCATCATGTAATGACT
This sequence comes from Iguana delicatissima, assembly GCA_948472985.1. NCBI lineage: Eukaryota > Metazoa > Chordata > Lepidosauria > Squamata > Iguanidae > Iguana > Iguana delicatissima. The sequence continues at coordinate 88,272 of CAOKZL010002878.1, forward strand.
GATATTCTTTCCATCAAAGAGAGATTTAGGTTCTGTCATATAATAAGGTCTTTTTAAAAATACTTTCCCAAAACTTGACATAGTTATTTTCATATTACTGTTAATTTTTAGACATTAGGGTTATGCTCAAATAGTTAATCTTTTCCACTGGTTCAAATCCTGATTTTATACATAAATCTTCTTTCTCTTGGGCATTCATGTTTTTTGTTAAAATTTTAGTTTTATCAATATTTACTTTAAACCCTGCAGTTTTGCCATACGCTCTTATCCTAAACATCTGTCATGTCTGCAGCAGGGCAGGCAGTAAATCACAAGCGGCATAGCTCCTACTTACAAGGCGAGAGTCAAAGAATGTCCAAACAGAAAGGAAACTTAGAGCAAACAAATCTGAAGGGGCAAATCAAACCATAGTACAAACAGGCAGAGTTCCAAGATGACCAGATCCAAGAGCACAGCACAGGGTTTCAGGACCAAAGAGACCAGTTGCTGACCCTGGGAAGAAGGGCCAGCTGGAGCCCTTTTTTATCTATGGATGCTGTCGCCACATGTGTTCCCTCATTAGGGCTCATTTGCTACTTAAATGGGCCAAGCGACACAAGCCCTCCCTTTCATAGCATCTCTGCTGCAAGGTAGGTGTGTCAGTTATGTCTTCCTCTATTTGTTCCCCTGGCTCAGGCCCTTGTTGTTGTTGTTGTGTATTATCTCCCTCTGGACCCGCTTCTGGGGACACTTCAGCCTCTGGGGAAGCCTCTGCCTTGGAGTCAGAATCCTTCTCCTTGCTGCCACGGTCTCCAAGGCTGGGCATGACAACATCAACTGTTCTAGACAACTCAGTGGATCCTCCAACATTATTACTAGATCATGTGCTAAGACTTTCAGTTTAAAATTTTTCTTTCTAATTCTTATTTCTCTTATCTGTCTGTCTCTCCTTTAGTCTCCATTTGGATTTTCTAATATTAAAATAGATAATAATGGTGAGAGTGGGCGGCCTTGCCTTGTTCGTTTTTCAATCTTAATATAGTTGTGCTGCAGTTTATTATTATTTTCACTTTCTGAGCAGAATAAATTGTTCGTATCCAGTTTAAAATTTTTCTTCCAAATTTTATCATGATTTTGAATAAAAATGACCAGTTTAAATTATCAAAAGCCTTCTCAGCATCTAAAAATATCAGGAAAATTAATTTCATTATGGTAATTCAGATATTCTACTACTTCTATCACAGTTCTTATATTATTCCTAACCTGCCAAAAAGCCAAAAAAGCTATATAGTCTTGCAAATAAGTCTTTAGTCTCTTAGCTAAAATTGATGCAAAAATCTTTTAATCCTCATTCAATAAAGAAATGGGTTTATAATTATTAATTAACATGGGATCATGGTCTTCTTTTGGTATTAGTATAATATTTGCTTCTTTCCAGCTATTGGGGACTTGATGTGTTTGAATGATATCATTCATAATCTTCTATAAAGACTTCACCAATTTTTCACAAAATGTTTAATAACAGTCCATCTTGCCGTGGTGACTTTCTTCTCTTCAGTTGTTTAATAGCTTCCTTAAATTCTTAAACTGAGATACCTTCAGTTAATTTCCCTCTTTGTATCTCTGATATAATTATTCATTTGTTCTTCTGATAACTTCCTGGTTTTTTATACAGTGAATCAAAATAATGTAGTGAATAATGTATAATTTCTTTCTTTTTCAGTTATTCTATCTCCAACTTTCAGGTTCATAATCATTCTTTTTGTTCTTTCTTTCCTTAATTTATATGCTAACCACCTCCCCAGTTTGCTTGCTTGCTCTTAAAAATGTACTTAAATCTAACTCCTGTGGGTTGTTCTAACTAGAGTAGGCCCACTTTATCAATGACTAGCATATTTATCCGGCATTGCCCAGGATTTTATTTTCTCATAGGTAATACTTGTTAGAAAGATTTGAGATCCTGTGTCTTTAATTCCCCAAATTGCCTTGTCCAGTACCTGTAACCGTTTCCTCATATTCTCCAATGCAATCTGCATTCAGACTTGTTAACATACAGAGGTTGGGTTCCTGAGGGAGATATACTGGCCTCCTCCTTCTTGCTGCTAGGCCTTGTCTCCATAGCAGCCGACCAGGCCCAAGAGCTCTCTGGCTGAGAATTCTAATGGTCCCTCCCTAAACTGCCAATCCCAGGATTCCATAGAATCTTCACAGGCAGCCAGTCATATTAGGTCTTCTTACCTGACACAGCCAATCATATGAAGTCTTTGCCTGCCTGACACAAACAAACTCACAAACTTTGACTTTTACATAGTAGATAACTTGGTAAATCAGTACTTATGTAATTTCTCTTTATTTACTTGGTCTATTTGAAGTGAAACTTAGAAGGATTTAGAACCTGATTTCATTTATTAATCGCTATAGAACTGTGTCTTAGAATGAAAGGTTTGTCATCAACAAATTGCTTGTCAATCACCTTTGTTGAATATTCTCCTTCCCCCCACAAAACTGGTAAATGCTGAAAAATCATTACTTGTTTGCAAAGCTGCTCTAATCAAATTCTTTTTTGCAGCAAAAGGCAGAGCAGAGCTTCTTAAGATAAATCTTCGAGAAGTAGAACTTGATCCAGACATCAGCCTAGAAGAAATTGCTGAGAAGATTGAAGGCTACTCTGGTGCTGATATCACTAATGTTTGCAGGTATCTTATTTCCTACAGTTGAATTGGTAGATGGACTATCCTTACTGAAGAATTTTCTGTTTTATTCCACTGCTTTTTAAACTTAAGTTTTCCAGAGATGCTTTCTGAATCATTTTCTGAGGAACCAGCTGCAGAAGATCCTGGATACTGTTTTAGAACATACACTCTGTTCAGACTGGATGATCATTCTCTTTATAATTGTTTCTTGTAAACTGGCATTGGGCCCTAAAGCATATTCAGTGTTCCTCTTTGACTATGTGTTTGCAGGAAAAGATTGGTAATGTGGGCCAGTTAATTAACTTAGGACAGCTAAAGATCTTGGAAACTTTTTATTGATGAATCCTTGATCAGTTTCTGAAGAATCCCAACGTTCACCAGAAAACAATTTGAAAGCAATTGTTGAAAAGAAAACTGAGACATAAAATCTTTATTTGTCTGCAAATTCTGCATAATTATTTATTGCGCAAATTTTGCTCTTAAATTGAAGATGTGGGTTGGATCCAGACTTAGTCATACTCAGAGTAGATCCACTGAAATCATTAGGACTTGATAAGCATCAGTGTCATAGGATGCAGCCACAAAAGTTTATGGAGGAGTAATATTTAGTCTTTAAGATGTTACTAACTGTTTCATTATTTTTGCTGTGACAGGCCAGCAAAACTGTCTACTGGAAATGTGTGCAGTACCCTGCCCCACAGTTTTCATTGGGTCTCCATTATGTATGACCACATCTGTATCCAACCCATTATCTTTCCAATAATAGGAAATACTAGCATATATACCCAACGTTGCCCAGGATTTTATTTTCTCATAGATGATACTTGTTAGAAAGATTTGAGATCTTGTGTCTCTGATTCCCCAAACTGTCCTGTCCAGTACCTGTAACTGTATTCAGAGTTATTAACATACAGAGGTTCCTGAGGGAATACACTGCCTTCCTGCTTGCTGCTAGGCTTTGTCTCCATAGCAACAAACCTATTCTAGACAGACACAGTTGGCTGAGGCCCAAGAGCTCTCTGGCTGAGAATTCTAAAGATCCTTCCCTAAACTGCAAACCCTTGGATTCCATAGAATCTTCTTAGGCAGCCAATCATATGAGGTCTTCACCTGATGCAGACAAACGAACTTTGACTTTTATATATTAGATTAGCATTAGCATTAAGAGTGGCAAAATTATGAGGGACGGTTTGGGTGGAGCTAACATTGTTAATCTTTGTACTAGAAGCTTGTTCCTAAAGTAGTAATTTAAGACTGGCTTTTCAGAGTCTTAAGAAGTTTCTGAAATGGACAGATAAAGTGCTTTAGAGAAAAGCTACTTCCCTGGATAAATGGGAAGCAAAAGCAGAACTAATGAGCAATAAACAGCAATAGTAAAAATACCTGTGTTCTCCTGCTCAGAAATCCTGTGGAAAATAATAGCCTCAACCTGCTTTCTAAAATTAAAAAGAAAAGCAGGCATTCTCTATAAGGAGGAAGCTTCTAACATCTTTGCACTACTAATGAAAATACTTTGTGTCTCCCAAACATAACAGCTATAGTGAGAATCTTTAGAGCATGATCTCTGAGCATAACCTGGACAGCTAGCCTGGCAGTATGGTCTGGATATGTTTGAGGAGCAAGCTTGGTTACTAAGCAACCACAATAACTCCAGTACTGACAAAACTGCCTGGCTGAACTGTCACTCTTGTCTGTGCCTGTTTCCTCATTCTGGGCATAGTTGGATTAAAGCAGTTGGGGCCTTGGTGCCATTCCAGAAACACAACCTCCCTTTGTGCAGTTCTGCAAGCTCCACTATCGGAGTGCTGACTTTGTGCTGTGGCAAAGCAGGCTTGGGGGCACTACCTGCCCCTCTAGGGATTTCCTCGTAGTCCAGCACTCAAACCAGTATCGCCATACATGAAGAATTGTGTGTGTGTGTGTGTGTGTGTGTAGCAGTGTGGGGTGCCTGTCCATTGAGAGCTCTGGAGGCTTTGTTCCTGTTGCACGGCTAATGATCTTGATTCTGTGGGGAAGGTAAATGTCTCGTGGGGAGCAGGATTGATTTGAAGGGAAGTTATCCTGTAATACAAATTTTCAGGCAAACTTAAGCTATCTTTTTTTTTATTGATGAATTTAACAGAATTCTGTCTTCATTCTACATACTCTTTGACTTCCTTTTCATATTTCTGAAAAGTCTCCAGGGCTCACCCAGGACAATATAGTACCTGGAAAAAAAATTACTGAAGCCTGTTTCTAAACTCTGTGGCCTAAATCTAATCACTGGCTCCAATTAAAATAAATCAATTTAATTAATGAAGCTTACAGATGTGTTGACCCATTATGAGGGTCCCATTTACTCAGTGAGTCTACTGTAGGTGGGATGAGCAATTGGATTTAGGCCTTTATGTGTAACAGTGAAGCAGGTTTTAAACCTGACTGTGACTCCTTTGCTCAGCGTAGAGAAAAGTCATTCTAGACACTGGGGGTCTGTCACCCTTGAACAGCATGCTAGCTTTGAAATTGAACACTTGCCCTGGCATCTTCATAAATCGTGGTAACATCCTTGTTCCACATCCTTGTTTTTCTCTGCATGTTCACAGACACTTTGTGGATTTCGGTGTTATATCCACTTTGGGGGTAGAGGTGTGGAAAATTGTCTCACCAGGGGAACTGGGGAGATAGATTAGAATAAATGCTTTACAAATTCTTGTTAGAGACCTGCAACATACAGAGGTAGTCAGAATTAATATAGCTGCTAACACATACTGTTAACAATTAGGAGTACTTGAGAAGTCCATGCACTCTTCAGTTTGAAACAAATTAACCGTGTTCATATTTTCTAGGCTAATGTGTGAATTTGAAATCAGTTATTCTTCAGAATATGTACTTCACTAAATTTCAGTTTGAAAAATGTGTACAAAAATGTGAATGAGGGGCTGAGTATAGTTTAAATGCAATTTTTTATGTGGTTGTAAATGAGTTTCCAAAAAACAGGATGGAGTGAGATTATGTCTGAGTACATGAGAAACTGACAAAGTCTGGAAATGGACTGAGCCTTCCATCCCTTTTTGTCATTAGTTCTTGTATGTTTTCATTTCCGTTTTTAGGGATGCCTCTTTGATGGCAATGAGACGTCGCATTAATGGCTTATCGCCAGAAGAGATTCGTGCACTATCTAAGGAAGAGCTTCTGATGCCTGTTACCAAGGGAGACTTTGAGCTGGCTCTGAAGAAAATCTCCAAGTCTGTATCAGCTGCAGACCTGGAGAAATACGAGAAGTGGATGTCAGAATTTGGATCTGCTTAACCCCAGAGACATCTCTTTAGAAGAGATTTTAGCATTTCAATTACAAAACGTACAAGACTTAGAAAACTTTTAAGGCTTGAGTTTTTCCTGTGGACAAGACCCTCACCCCTTTTGCACTTTAGAGGGAACAAAGTGAAATGTTAAAACAAGGAGACCGTAATATTTTTCAGACAAATGCTAAACAATAAATATAAAAAGTTTGGGTTGTCTGCAGTTGTGAATGCCAGTGTCCTGATTCATATGTGTATTTTTTTCATGGCTTTTATCTGTCAGTAAGTTATGAGATTTTGCAAGAAAATGTTAACAAAAAAAGTTATAGTCTAAGTGTTAAGCCGTATTGTTGGCTAGTTGGATAAGGACCCAGCCTCCTTGAATGTAGCACTGGATCTTTTATTCTTTGCTTCTGCCTTTCTCCCTCATTTAGAGAGCTTATTGGTATGATCCAATTGAAAATACTGAAGATCACTTTGCACGCCAGTCATGTTGCTATGGCTACACTGGTATTTGCTGGGATGCTGCTAATCATATACAGTGTGCAGAGGAGACTTGCGTTTCTAAACATGCCATGTATATCTGTGGCCCATGACAGTTTTTGGCATTTTTTTTTGTTCCTCCAAATGACTATTTTTTCCCCTTCTTCCCTTTCGCTTGTTACTGCAGCCAGCACCAGTGTAAGGGCAGCATACTGAGTATCAAGTGTGAAGCAGTCAGTAAAGGAGACCCTGTTCCATCACATCCTTGAGGCTGGGAATCTCAAGTCCAATTTTTGCTCTGGTTTCTGTTTTACACTAGTGTAAACCCACTGTTAACTCTCTGCTACTATAAACAAGGTATTGAAATATTGTGTCCAAGAAAAGGCCACACACACTACAGATATTACACTGCTTTCCTTTTCTAGCAGTGCTATAACCAATTGATATACATCTTGCACTGTTTCATCTAGCTGTCCGTGTTTTTAGACCACTGGGCTGGGAAATCCTTAACCTTCCTGATGTTTTGGACTTCAGCTCCCAGAAGCCACACCCATTATGGCCAGTGGAAAGGGACTGTGGGAACTGTAGTCAAAAGCCCTGGCAGATGGAATGGTCCCACATCAGTTTTAGACTAACCTTTTTCTAATTTATGTTTTATAAAAGCTAGTTGCAGCAGTGTTGCACTATAGGATATTGAAGTGAAGTCCACTGAAGTTGACTTGCAGAACTCCCTGTGAAATCCAGGAATACACTTTCACCCCACTCCTTGTATTTCTGGTGCTTTCTAGGCATTCCAGCTTTTTTTTTTTTTAAAAAAAGATAGTTTCTTCAAATATGAGAGACTGATGCTAATTTCTGTAGATCTTTCCACTAACCAGTGTACACAAGAATTCAGGAGAATGGTGACTTTATGCCTGTTCAGACACGTGAATAGTTTACTTCCCAAAGTGATCATCTGTATATACAGGTATGATGGGCTTAGTTATCCCAGTTGTTTGTTATTTTGGAGAAGATCGTAGGATCAGAAAACCCAGCTTTTGAATTTGATTTTAGAAAATTTACATGGCAATCTTTGCACTTGAACTAGTTATGCCTGAGGTTACATTAATCAGACTGCTGCACTTTTGACAGGGAATAATTTAAAATGATCAGTAGGCATTCCCAAGCTACCTTTTTCATTTGTGGCCTAGTTGCTTAAAATAATTTGTTCCTCAGAAAAGCTGTCCTTTTGGACATTGTCAAGTAGAAGATTTTTCAAATGACAAACATACTGATCTTGCCTTTCCAATATGGCAAACTACATGGCGAGCATACTGATCCATTTAATTGAACTTTGCCATTCATACCCATACAGACTAAGGATATAAAAAGTCTAGCCAACAGGATTCACGTGGCCCTCAAGGTCTTTTTGTGACCGCATGACTTTTCTTGATGCCTGCCACCAGAAAAAAAAAAAAAAACTGGTGAAAAGTTTCATTCCCCCCTCCCCAAGTTTGTAGGAGGGGCAGTTTTATAATAAAACAAGGCATGTGCCTCCCCTTGACCCCAGGAAACTAGAAGTGGATCTCCAGCCACTTTCACTTTTATTTTTTTTTTCATTACTTATTCATCTTTTCAGGCTGGTACAGCCCCTGGTGGATCCTGGGTACGTGATAGAAAATTGGCCAACCGACTCTGCAAAGTTGCCCTCCCTGATATAGGTCAAGACCTAGGATAACCTCTTTGCTGGAATAGTCCAAAAATGTGACTGATTAAAAGCTCACATTTGATGGTGCTTCTTCTTGTACTTTACTTTCCCCCCAGTACTAAATCTGTTACATGGGGAAAGCTTCTTTCTAGGCAGAGCCTTAGGTTAATTTCAACCAAGATTGCCAAGCGATTGAGGCTCAGTTGAGTATTTGTTTTACAAGGGCTTCATGTGTCATTACTTATTCATTGTCATAACCAACATCATCTTTGCTGGCCAGGTCCAGAGAGCTGCAAATGTGACTTGGTTTGTTAGGAAAGCACGAGATCAGTGCTTAAGCTGACTGAATCCTACTGAACTAAATATGGCTGGCTATACAGGCTGTATTTGCAACACTTGACTTCGGACTTTAATGTTTTTATATAGAAGGTATTGTACACAAAAAACAAAACAAAAAACAAACCTGTGAATGGCAGATTGTGTTTGTGTTCAGCAAAAGGCAGCTCTATTGTTAATAGAAGGAATCACAATAAATATCCTAATCATGATTCATTTTCTTTCCTATAGTGGTGTTTTGTTCTGCTACAACTCTTGGGATTCATTTGTGCTCCTGCTATTGCTGACCAGGCTGTGCTTCTCTAGACACGTGATACCTCAGCATCTAATAGAGTTTTTCTCTGCTGGTTTCTTTCAGTATGGCCCTTAGTGAAAGTGGTACAGACCCTGGCATTGCAATTCTCAAGGAAAATGGAAATTGCCCTAGGATTCCTGTTTTTATATAAGGAGTTGACAGCAGCATTTTCTGTACTTGGAAACAGCAAAAATTGCTTGTAGAGTACTGTATGCTTTTAACATTATGGAGCAATGATGATCCTAGTTTGAATTTATATCCATAACACCTTGAACATGGAATGGAAACTCATAAAGAAACTCACTGCTTACCTGTAATTTTACTGTTTTTAATATGGTCTAGGGGACTGGTATTGAAAGAATCAAAGTGGACACCAAGAATTAACATGATTAAATGGCAAGAATTCCCCTCTTTTGTATGAATGTACAGGGCTAGATCTAAATTTAGTCATGCTTAAAAGCTGATCCACTGAAAGTAAGAGGAATTTTAGTCATGACTAATTTCAGTGTCTTTGATTTCAGTGGGTCTACCTGAATTACAAATTTGCTATGTCCATTTGCTAAGGTACAAATCTAATTGCTACTCCTAATAATTGCAACTAGAGTAGATTGTTTGAATCAAAGTTGAATGGTAGCAAACATGTTAATCACTTTGATTTAATCAGTCTGCTCTAGATGGGACTAGCAACTGGGCTTGGGTCTGGAACTATCATGCAGGGCTATGCAAAATGAAGCCCTTGAGATGTTACTGGGTAACAATTCCCAGCATTCTTCTCCAGTGGCAATGCTGGTTAGGGCTGCTGAGAGCTGCAGTCTAACAAAATCTAGAGGATGTTGACCACCTGGCTGGAATTGGCCTTAATCACTTTTATAGCCTTTTTAGTACTCAGAGTGGAATCCAGTTTCTTGTCCCGTTTTACATTTCATAGTAATCCTGTAGCCTCTTATAGGATTACGCAAAGCCAAGGAACAACATGACCCATGCTATTCAGTGTGCTGAGCCAAGATAGTATGCAACAGAATGTTGCTGTAGACTGTTAAGTGTAGACCGCCAGATGTTTTTCTCCTATAGCTCCCATGAGCCTGGTCCAGCATAGCCAATCATGAGTGGTTATAGAAATTGTAGTCCAAATACATCTGGAAGGCTTTTAATCTGACCTTGTGAAACAGGAATGTTTTGGCTGAAAGAAGTACAATCCAGGAGAACTATGTTCAGATCTAATTCTTGTACTTAAATTTTTTAAAAAAAAACTTGTAGAACAGCTACGAAAAGCTCTTGTTTTCATGGGGCAGTTACAGTTGTAAAAGGAAGTGTTCATTTACTTGTTTGTCTCACAGAATGAAAAACAGGTATCTGTGTTGTGTCTCTGCCCCTGCCCCCTGTCGGCTGTGGTGTTGATAGCAGCTTCAGGGGTGGTTTCAGCTGGAAAAATAGGAGCTGACCTCCTGCCCGAGCTCCTATTCCAGTCAAAATTGGAGCCCCTCTTCACCCTGCCAACTCCTTTTAAAAACAGAAGAAAACAATTGCAGGCTTCCTGCATTGTGCCTTGCTTCAACCCCCAAAGAAGCATGAATCATAAGTACTATTAAAGGAAGTCAAAAATGGGTTACATTTCTAGCTTATATAAGTGAGTAGCCCAAAGTGGCATTCTTCACAATACTTACTTGGGTATTGCATTTATGTTTTCTCATTACAAATGGTCTTGCTCATACTTATGGGCCCAATGGGGATTAAGCATTTGCTAACTGTGAGTATGCTGGTATATTCTGCAGCATTTTTCCTAACAGAGAAGATTGCAGGCAAGGTTTTAGCGAAGGGGAAGTCATCGTGATGATGAAGATGAGAATAAATAAGCTGTATGCCAAATGGCTTGGATATATAATGGAAACCATAGCAACTCCAAGAAAGGGTTATAAATATAACGCATACAAGCTAAATAAACTGCGCAAAGGATTTCCAGGCAAGCAGGATCCAGAATATGATTTAGGGCTGATCTAAGCAAAGAAGGCAATCATGTACCCATCAATACCAGTCAGGAGAATGGGATGCTGTGGGAATAGAAGGGACAGAAGTATTTTTGGGTGAGTAAACTGTCCCACATTGGTAGAGAACTGCAGTGCTATTTTATTAGTTTTGAAGTGCCATTTTATTAAAAAAAAATAACGGGGGGTTTACTAAAAGGGGCTTGGAGAATGCATACTGTACATCAGCTGCACTTTAATCATCCTTGACCTGTTCAAATGACAGTACATGGATGTGTTTGTATAAGTGAAAAGTACCTCTCCTTCAAGTAATGTTCAGAAACAGGAGTGAGAGTCCAGGATGAGCTTGTTTGGAGGGACAGTGGCCCTGCTACCTCCCCTCTGAAGCCATCCTTAAGTAAAAGGGGAGAAAATACATCAGTACTACACAAAGTGGTAGTCCCTGGACTGATGGGACATCAGCTAGCTGATGTTCCTGGAGAATTTCCAGGGGAAAAAAAGGAACTCTGATAACCAATAGGCAAAAACATGGTAATGATCCCTGATGTAATCGGAAAAAAATAACCACTGCTCCTCCAGCTTAAGAAGCAATGAAATAGATGATGATTGTTGATTTGTTTTAATAGGAAACAATTCAACTTCAACTCATGGCAAACTTATGGATGAGAGATCTCCAAGTCACCCTATCCTCAATTACCCTGCCCAGGTATTGCAAATTCAGAGACACATCTTCCTTGGATGAATCTATCCCTCTGTAATGAGGTCTTCCTGTTCTCCTACTGCCTTCAACCTTACAAAACACTTTTCAAGTGAGTCATGTCTTCTCATGATATGGCCAAAGTATGACAGCCTCTATTTAGTCATCTTGGCTTCTAGGGAGATTTTAGCTTGATTTGATGTTGGACCTAGTCATTTGTCTTTTTTAGCAGACCAGGGTTTCTGCAGAACTCTTCTCCAGCACCATATTTAGAATGAGTCTATTTTCTTCCTATCAGCTTTCTTTACTGTCCAGCTTGCATAACCATGCATAGAAACTGGAAATATGATTGTTGATTATAACTTGTCAACTTGAGGTACAGGACAACTAAGGATAGTGACACATATAGAGCTTAGGAAGCTACCTAAGATGTCATTAGACTATTGTTCATCTAGTTTTGCACAGTTTATTCAAGCGGTTCTCTACCTTTGTTCCACTAGATATTTTGCAGTCCAAGTCCAAGTCCCAGAAGCTCTAGCCAGGATAGCTAATGGGAAAGGATTATGGGTGCTATAGTCCAAAACGTATGTAGAGGGTCAAATGTTCTCTGCTCCTGGTCTCTGATGATGTTAAGACAACAGCTCCCATCAGCTTTAGCTGGCCTAGCCAGTGGTGAGGAATGCTGGGAGTTACAGTCCAGTAGCATCTAGAGGTTTGCCCATTCATGATCCATAAAAGTTTGGGTGCCTTCAAGTTGTTTCTGACTGAGGCAAACCTATAACAGGTTTTTCTTGGCAATATTTGTTCAGGGAAGGTTTGCCTTTACCTTCCTCTGAGGCTGAGAGAATGTGACTTGCCCAAGGCCATTCAGTGGATTTCCATAGCTGAGCAGGGAAAACAAACCCTGGTCTCCAGAGTCATAGTCTAACACACAAACTGCTACATCACACTGGCTCTGCGATCCATAACACATAAAGCATACACCATACCACAGAGCAGTAACGTCTCTCCTCATTCTTTATGTCAGATGTGTTTCTTTCCAGATATGACAGTGACACAAATGACATGTACACAGAAAAACTGCCATGTTCTATCAAATCTACCATTAGGTTCTTTTTTAAAAAATAAAAAGTCGGAAATGGCTTTCACCTAAAATGGTTGTGGGAGCATTGTATAGTATGTTGTGTATTTTAAATCACAAACAATAAGCAATAAACATAAACATAATACCCACAATAAAGGTTGTGAGGCCACAAGCAATGACACAATACCATCAGTACAAGCAAGATAATCAGTTAAAATGCCTGGGCAAATAAAACTGCCTTGTCCTAGGATCAAAAAGATTGTAATGTCAGCATCACCTATTTGTGGCCCCTCCACTTTTGCATGGGTTAGTGGCACAGAACCCTCACAAAATGTGAATACCCCCCCCCCCCGTTATCCTCCTCCCACTCCTTTCCCAGGCTTCCCCTTCTCATTCCCTTGCCTTTTGAGCACTGGGGCCAGAGGCAAGTGAATGGGAGGAGGGGTTCTAGAGGGGAGAAGGAAAACCTGTGTGAGTCTTCCCCGCCCCCACCCCCCGCCATTCCCTTACCTTATGCCTGTGATGTAGTTAAGTCTTTTACTCCAAGTCTCAAGTCAAGTCTCTACCTCCAAGTCTCAAGTTAAATCTCAAGTCTGGAAGCCAACTTTATACCCCAACCAAAATTCCAGAATTATTGGATAGAGTGAAATAAATGCAGTTTTAACAATTTAAACAGAGTCGGCTCTCCACATTTGCAGTTTTGCCATCTGCAGCTTTGGAAGTGGGAAATAGGATCCTATCTTACTCCCCATTACTGAAGTTTCAAAAGCTTTAGAAGGAGGGATCCTTCTTCCTAAAGCCTGTTGCCTAACACATTTGCTGTTCCCCTCTGAGAAATACACCCTACGCTCTGGGGGCGAGTCTTGTCTTCTGCTCTTAGGAAACATTTGAGAAGGCTCCTCCGATATGCAGTGCGCACAGGCTGCTGAGCAGACCTCAAGCCTGCCTCAAGCCCATTGCCTAACCCGTTTGCTGTTCCCCTCTGAGAAATGTGCCCACACTTTGGGCTTGAGAGGGATTGTCGTGTGACCAGTAGGCAAAAAGAGATGGAGGTGTTGTTCAAAGTCTTAGGGTTTTGGATGAATGCATTATGTTACTGGACCAAAGCCATCAAGTCACTCATTAAAAAATATACAAGTCTTGAGTCGAGTTGAATCAGTGCATCATTTATGGCCTAGTCGAGTCCGAGTCAAGTCACTGAAGTGACTTAAGTCTGACTTGAGTCCGAGTCTACTGACTTGAGTCTACCTCATTGCCTTGTGTGAGTTCTTAGCACCAGGCCCTGAGGCAAGGGAATGAGAGGGGACAGTTTGGGAGAGGGGACAGAAGCTTTGTGTGAGCTCCCCCCATTCTCTTGCCTATTGCTTCAGCACAAGTGCTCAGCACTGGGGCCAGAAGCAAGGGAACTGGAGGAGGGAGCTCTGGAGGGGAGAAGGAAGGCTAGTGCATGTTTTCTGCCCCTCCTCCCTTCCCTTCTGCCACAGCATGAGTTCTCTGGACTGGGGCCAGAGGCAAGGGAATGGGAGGGAGAGCTTCAGAGGGGCTCACGTGAGCCTCCAACCTCATGACCTTGCCCATTGCCTCAGTACGAGTGCTCAGCACTGGGCCCAGAGGCAAGGGAATGAGAGGGTGGAGCTCCAGAGGGGAGAAAGAAGGCTTGTGCGATCCTCCTGCTCCACTCCCTTATTGCATTGGTGTGAGTTCTCAGTGCCGGGGCCAGAGGCAAGGGAAGGGGAAGAGGAGCTCCAAAGGGGAGAAGGAAGACACATATGTGCTTCCTCCATTCCCTTGCCTTTTGTCTGGGTGCTGCCTGGCAAAACACAAGGGAATGGAAGGAGGAGAATGAGGTGAGGGGGGCATGCACGTGCCTCTTGAATGATCAAATTCATAAAGGTCATACCTGCAAATGTGGAGAGAGGACTGTATTTCCCTGTCTGCAGAGTACTCCAGAGTCAAGGGACCACCGCAGAAAATGCCTTGTTCTTTGTATTATGTAATGCACTTCAGGGATTATTAAGCAGATTTCAGGCTTGCATGGTCTGCACCCCAGTTCCCCAAGAATCCAAGATTTAACTTCAAGATCTACCAGCTCTGGCACAAAAACCCATATATGTAGAAATAAAGAATTCTGAGCCCACAAAGTTTTTCAGAGTATTAGAGTGGAACAAAGATCTTAGTCCTTCCATGCAAAATCTGTTGATGTTCTCCAGAAATGTGTTATCACTTCAACAGCATGTTTTAGCATACCTTCCAGTCTTTCACAGATGAAACCTGAGACATATGTCGCCAAGCAGCATCAGAGTATGGTCAAGATGGCAAAAGTTATAATGAGAAAGAACACACAAAGTATGAGAAGTTGCAGCAGTTTGCTTTTGCCTGAATCTACTGGATAGGGTGAGATTCTGCCTCCCTCCTCTCCTGCTGCTGAGTTAACTGAGTGCATACAATAGGTCCATACATGTCACGAGGAATCTATCTGGGGACCCTTTGCATTATAGAATTGTATAGAATACATTATAGAATATAATGTAGCACCCTTTTTTGTACCCAAAATGAACAAGGAAGGCATCACAGCTGCTGAAAACCATCAGTATTGACTTTCTGATGTACAGGCATTATCAGAAGAGGAAACTTCATCAGAAGGAGGGTCATCGGAGAGTGGTCCTGGATTGTAGCAGCAGGATTATGTAGATGGTTCATTGCCAATATCAGATCCAGAACCTTTCCCTTCTCACTTTAAGAAAGCAGTTTTCAGATTTTCTTTGGCTTATCCAGATTGCCAGCATTGCCACTCTTCTACTTTGGGGACATTATTCAACAACAAGACCACTTCACCAGCAACAGCCAAGCAGCTAAACACGAAGCAGTGTGAGCAGCACAAAGTAGTACGAGCCAGCCAGCAGCAGATACTACAAGCTATGTCAACAGCATGAGCAGGGAGGCCATTAGCACCAGATACCATAGCAGAGCAAGCAACACTGGGAACCAATAGCAGAGACTACAAGCAGCAGGAGATACTGTGAGCAGCATGGGCAGGGGTAGTTGTGTAAAATTGAAACCACATAAAACAAATTCATATTAAATGCATACCTACTCATTACTCTTGCGCTTTGAACTCTACTTGAACCATCAAAAGCAAGCTGAGAACAAAGGAGGAAAGTGGGAGGAGGAGGAAGAGAAAGAAACCAGAAAATGTTAAAAGCAGTTGAAAAACTGGGATGACAGAGATTTGATCAAGATTGTTCCTGCCCATTGGAATAGTTAGAGTGTATACGTTTAGGAAACAGAGTACTGGGTGTCATTTTGTAGTTAAATGATTGAGAATGAGAAATGCTTGCTGATTTACTTCAAGTCATCCATAGATCTAACAATTGCTTTTGTTCTACTTTGTCTTCACTACTAATCTATTGTTGTAAAAGGGCCTCAACTAATCTAAAAATCTTAATGGACAGCTAGGTACCCAAGAGAGGATCTAATTTCTATAGCGAACACCAGTTTCTCTCTCTTTAGCAGCAGGAGGTGCTGAGGCAGAAATAACAAACAAAGCTCTGGTTGCATCCATGCAGTTCTTCTCCATATGTGCCTATCACTTTTTAGACCATGATCCAAAGGCTGTATCTGGACATCTGGTTGCTTATTAATGTTGCTTAAATGAATAAACAGTACTTAATGTACATACTTAAATCTGGGGAGGGGGAGACAGTGTGGCTTTGAACCAGATGCTGTCTGGGGGTGTAGGGGTTGGGGGTGTCCTCAGCTCCCCTAGGCCATCTGAAATGTTAGAAAAAAAATTGGCTGATTCTTTTTGTTCAAAAATAGACCTAAAGCCCATAAATGCAGTTTCAGCTCCACCCAAAATTTATGGGAAGTAACTTCTGGTTGACTACTATCTCATTTTCACTGGTGTAGCCTCCCCTCCAAGGATTTGGGGAACTCTAAATGACCCACCTTGATTTGGACCCTAGCAGAACTCAGCTAAATTATCTGGAGGACCACCGCTGAACCATCCTCTGGAGTGGAACCATTTTGTTATCCTCAGCTATCATTTAAATCAGTAGTGGTTGATATGTGGGTTGCTAATGGCCACCATTATTGGGAAAAAGAAGAAGAGTTTCCTTTGAGAATCAAGTACAAGGGGAACATGGATCTTGTTTTAGAGCAATATTGTAGTCCTGCAAGCTTAGGTGGAAATACAATTCCTTTTTTAAACAACACATGCTATGCACACATTGTTTTCAGAGGAAATCATATTTTGTTTTGCCATTAGTAGGGGGAAATGCAGATGCTTCCATAGAGGTGTATGTGTGTGTATAGGGGAATTTGCCTTCAAGGCCTACAGAAATTTCAGTGGCTTAAATGTTAGCATCCACACTAACTTAGAATCATAGAGATGGAAATGACCACAAGGGCCATTGGGTCAAACTGCTTGCTATGCAGGAATACACAAGCAAAGCATTCCCAACAGATGGCCATTCAGTCTCTATTTTAGAAACCTCCAAAGATGGAGACTCCACCACACTCTGAGGCAGCATATTCCATTGTCAAACTGCTCTTACCATCAGGAACTTCCTCCTAAAGTTTAGGTAGAAACTCTTCCAGAAGTTTGAAGCCATTGCTCTGTGTCCTAGTCTCTGGAGCAGCAGAAAACAAGCTTGCTCAAGCTTCAACATGACATCCCTTCAAATGTTTAAACGTAGCTATCATGTCATCTCTTAGCCTTCTCTTCTCCAGACTAAACATACCCAGCTCCCTAAACCGCTCTTCATAGGGTTTACAGGCCTTATACAATTTTGATTGCATTCCTCTGGACACGTTCCAGCTTGTCAATATGCTTCTTGAATTGTGGTGCCCAGAACTGGACACAATATTCCATGTGGGGTCTGATCAAAGCAGAATATAGTGGTACCATCACTTTTACCTAGACAATTACGCGTGTTGATGTAGCCTAGAATCACATTGGCTTTTCTTTTAGCTGCCACATCACATTGCTGACTCATGTTCAGCCTTTGGTCTACTAAGACTCCTAGTTCCCTTTCCCAGGTACTGTGGTTAAGCCAGGTGTCACCCATCCTATATGTACATATCCTTTTTTTTTTCTGCCTAGGTGTAGTACCTTAGATTTCTCCCTATTTAAATTAATTTTGTTAGCTTTGGCCCAGCTCTCTAACCTGTCAAGGTCATTTTGAATTCTGATCCTGTCCTCTGGGGTGTTAGCTACGCCTCCTAATTTGGTGTCATCTGTAAATTTGATAACAATGTCCTGTATTGCCTCATCCAAATCATTGATAAGGATTTGGAATAGCACTGGGCCCATGACAGAACGCTATGACATCCCACTAGTTGCTTTTTTCCAGGATAAACAGAATTTTCTTCAGTTACATTTGTTAAGAATAAATTGTGAGATATTTCTAAGTAAATACGGATGTCATAATGCATGCAATCATCTTTAAAGTACCACAAAATTTTTTGATAGTTTAAGTTATATAAGGCTGGGCTATGTTCCTAATCAACAGCAAAATCTACTACCTTGACTGTTTAAATTTAGCTGGTTGGTTCAGTTTGTTTGGCAGTTTGGCGTGAAGAACTCTCTCTGGGGACCTTTGAGGAATCTATTTACAGTGTGTGAAGATTCAACACCATGAAGATTAACGCATTAACAGCAGATGGCACCACCGCTTGGCTCTTTCTGATGTTATGCTTGTGCTCCTAAAGAGCTGTGTGTGAATATATCTATTTGCTCTAATTGTCTTGGCTCGTTCTTCTGAGATGACACTCTGGGCTTGTGGTGTTGTGTTACATATTTTCCAGGACTGGCTGCTCTAAAAGTGCTGGGCTATGGGTGGTGGTGACTGGCCTGTTTAGTAGAAAAGAGCAGCACACGCACATTTTGCAAGGTCTTGGAAATAGTTACAAATAAGTTACTTGCAATTAATTCCTTTCTTAAATAACTAGGGCATAACCATTTTACATTATAACTGCAATATAAATAAGGCTAATGTTCATTGGGCTGTAACTGCAGATCTCTGAAACATCACATTAGGACTACAGCTCTCCAAATTGCTCCGGTAGCCATGCTGGTTGGGTATTCTGAGATTTATAGCCCCCAAAGTAACCTTCTAAGGTCTGAACCATAACATATTGATTTACTTTTGTACAGTTTTTGTTTTGTTTTGTTTTGTTTTAAAGAGGCTGTGTGGCCTAAGTATTTAGGTGTATTTAGGTATATCCACAAAAGCCCTCGCAAAAATAAAAATCAATTAGCCTTAAAGATGCTGCCACATTTCTTTTTTTCCCCCCTCCTCCCCTTTCCTTCCTCCTTTTTATGCTGTGAGAGACTAACACAGCTATGTTACCCTGTGAACTGGGGGTCCCGTGAGGGGCGCCCAAATAACCAAACAACAACTACAGAAGGTGGGGAAATTAGCTGGAGCATTCACTTAAGCTAACGAGAGGCAGGGTAACTTTGCGGGGATCTTTTACCCTATGTATATAGGTTTAGGTCAGCTGAGCAGTCAGACAGTTTTAAAATAACAAAATTGATAGTTTTATCAACAGACAAATGACACACAAGACAACACATGCACACAGCTAACTATGAAATAGGAAATGAGAGTTTCGGGGGAAATGGGTGATACGACACCTTTGTCATAGTCCTGAAGAGGTAGCAGATGAAGAGAAGAAGCTCAGTGTGGGTTGCTGAGGGGAGCTCGCCGGGCAAAGCAGCAGCAGGGTGGTCTGGAACTCGGGCGTGATCCGAGGAAGCTCCAGGAGCTTGGGGTTTATATAGGGAAAGTATGACTGTGGGCTAGTCTGTACTTGGACGAGAACAATGAGGTTTGGGTGCGAGACAATGTCTCCGAAAGGTACATGATTGAGTTAGGTTCGAATTGACAATAGGACGGCCGGTATGCAGATGCAGCTCGCTTGGGCAGTTGAGCTTCTAGCTCACCAGGGTGCCTGCTCAGGGCAGGGGTCTCTTTGTGTTAGCGTGCATCTGTAATTAAGGTGTTTGTATTGGGAGGTCTCCTGAAGCAAGATCTGGCCGTTTCTGGCTTGCCTTGGTGGGAAAAGGAATGATTCAGCATTTAATAGCCATGCCTAGCTCCGTGCTTGTTTGGGGGCCTCACAAACACTTGGCTGAGGGTGGCAAAACAGGACCGAATTGTGATATCAAAATGATATCTAATATCTACCAAAGCCAGTCCAGTCCACAGTGATAACAGCTACCTTTTTAAAAAACTTATTTAGGTGTGATATACTATAGGCCAGTTGGTTGTAATATTCTGAATTTTTTAAAAAATTAACCAAAGTGACAATCTTCACCCTTTTTTTAGTAACAAGGAAGCAGAGATGATTTTTCAAAAAATACAACAGCAACTAACTGCTCAGGGAGTGGGATTTTTTGGAACAGTAACTATGGCCCTTTCCACACTGGGAGGGTGGGCACGCGGGGAAATGGGGCAGCGCACACGGGACGGAGCTTACTGTGAAGCAGGAGGCTCTGTCCCCGCGGGGAGCAGCACGAATTTGCTGCTTTGCACAGTGGTGGCATTTGGCGGCGCCCAGCGGCGCCCAAAATGGCAGCCGGCGGCTTCCGGCGGCGCTCTGCCAATCGGGGCAGCACGTCAGCTGGAAGCTCGCCCCCGGGCAGCTCTGCAGGAATGCGCTACCACGTCCCTGCAGTTCTGCACAGGGCGCCGCGATGGAGTAGCGCGCACGAGGTTTTATAAAAACCACTTGAAAGGTGGTTTTTATAAAACACAGAGCACCACCCACGTGGCCATGCGAGGGCGGTGTGAGGTTTAGATCCTCCCTTTTTTTGTCCGCCCTAGCGCACCTCCGTGTCCGGTCGTTGCACCCCGGGGTTTTACCCCCGTGTGGAAATGGCCTATGATTACTTTTTTAAAAATAACTTTCTCAGTTCTTTGTTTTATTCTATATATCAGCCACTGCATTGGTTCAGGAGCTCCATGCAGCAGAATGAATGTAAGATGCGCCAAATCACTCCAGATTGCAATCAGCACATGTGACGGTGGAGTGGCCGGCTGGACCAATGACAGTTTCTGGGAAGTTTCTTTTTAATGTAGAAGAGCAAGAAAAATTGTACACCACATCTGTAGCTCAAAGTGATCTTATCCATTGTACCATCAGAATGTTACTACCTGACTACATGGCATAGGCCAACCAAGCTTCCACAGTGATGTCTTGAGTGAGCCTTTCCAAGGACATCAAATGCGGAAGCAGAAAATAGTAATTGTGATAGTCACAAAAAATTTTTTTACCACTGGGACCGCTGGCAAAACGCCATGTTCACTGTTCTAGTCCACTAGTTGTGTCCATCTTCAGGTTAATCCATTCCATTGTTCACATTCAGTCCTCTGTCTCCCCACCCAGCAGTCAGTCAGCATTCTGTGGCCTCTGAGCAGGCTCAGAACTCATGGTGCTGGTTTGGGGGGTTCCCTCTGTTAGAGGTTTTCCTTTAAAGATGTTTAAACTTTAAAAAAAAAAGCAACCCTGGTGTTTCTCCGACCTTGCTGATACCATATCTGTCCCTGTTTGGCAAGAATGGCCCCCAATTAATTGTCTGCTGTTCCACTTGCTGAATTCCTTTAAAACATTCCTGTTCCTTTCTCCTCTCACTTTCTGCCTTCATTCAGGCTTACTGCTGTAGCTGCAAACTAAGGGCCTTTTTGCACTACACTGTTATAGTGCTATTATTCCACTTTCAACTTTCTGTGGAATCCTTGGGTTTGTCCTTTACTGAGGCCAAAGAGCTCTCTGTCTGAGAATTCTAAGTGCCCCTCCCTAAACCCCAGAATTCCATAGGATATTGAAAGTGAGATAATATCACTAGAATAGTGTAGTGCAGAAAGGCCCTCAGTTCAAAGTGCAAAAATAGTTTGCACCCAATTAACTCAGCAGGGGAAAGGATCTTGTCCTTCCCAATTAGCTCAGGCAAAAGCAAGCTGCCGCATACTCTTCTAGATTTGGCACAGAACATCTTGTGCTATGTGCCTCCAAACTGCTTCTTGGAGTAGGCAGAAGGAATGAACACACTTTGTAAACCTGAGGGGAAGGGGACAGTCCTCTCAATTAAGTGGACCTTTACTTAGGAGTTCCCCAAGCGTTCATATAGTGAATTTGAGAGAAAGCTGTAATTTTGAGCAGATCTAATGAAGGCATTTTGATTTTAAAATGATGTATTATATAATATTATATTTATTGTTAGTCATACTATGTGCATATGTATACACACAGAGTACTGTATTTGTTTATAATAAGTTTTCCTCGCCCCGCCCCTGGCTTCCTTAAACCCAGTACATAAATTCCAGAATTTGGTGTTTTCTTCCACATTAATGAATTTTGCCCTTTTGTTGTCTGGTCACACCTTTTCGACCACACTCTGCTTTTGTTTGGCCACATGTATCCCAGTTTTCATCTGTGAAATGTACGTGTGTGCCATTGTGCGTGTGGTGCCATTTTTCCTACAGTAACAACAGACTTCCAGCTTGAACACTGGTAATAGAAAGAGTGGTTATTTTTTTTAATAACTCAGAGTCATCTTAAAAAGCAGGGGAAAGACATTAATTTTACTGTCAGTCCTATTACTCATTGCTAGGAGCAGATCCAATTCCAGTCATTAATTCTATCGAGTACTCTGCTGTTATGTGTGTAGGTATCTTCAAGTTGCCTGTAAATTTAGCACAAGCCCATGGATTTCATAGGGTTTTCTTAGGCAAGGAATACTCAGGGATGTTTTTGCCAGTTCCCTCCTCAGCTGTTTACCAAGTTTTAAAACACTTATGAAGTGCTTTTCTATTTAAAACTGTTGAGGAATGATAGAAATAGCAATGAATTTTACTAACAGGGTAATTATTATTCACAAGCAAAAGGTGGGCAACAACCAGTGCCACATGATCACCATCCCATATACAAAGTCTTGAAGGAAATAAAACAAAATTAGTCTTCTTTGTAAAAATATATGAAGTGGGCCAACTTACAAATTCAGTATTTCATGGTGAGAGACTTCAAATATATAATCTTGTAAGATGGAGGACAGAGAGAGAACTGCATACTACAAAATGGAAGATGAACAAATTCAGACTAACTGATACAGGAAGAGAGAGGCTATGGCTAAGATCAACAACAGGAAATGACATGAATATATGCCATGCCTAAATTCTTAGAGAGACCTGCAAACTAGCAGCTATTGAATAAAGGCAGACTAAGGTGCTACCTTTTTATCAGTATCAGTATTCTGACTGTCTGACCTGACAGATGTGAAAGCAATTTAGTTGTGTTTCAGATATAGCAGGATACTGAAGTCTACAAAAAACAGGAGGTTCTATGAGCACTAGTTTGCTATGAAAGCAGTCATCATCAGACGGTCAGGACTTGTAGCCTTGATCATAAAGGCAGTACTGCTAAGGTTGCCAGCTTCTTATTGTGTAGAGATTTATTAGCAGATGAAGTGTTTTCCTGAAATTGAAATAAAATAGTGGGAGGCCTCATCTGTTGATTTCTGCCTGCTGTATAGTATTTAAACACACTTGTATGTGCAAGCATACATTGTGCATCCATTTTGCAACCTACTTTGGTTTGGAAATGTACATCAGGGGCAAGTCTTGCATTGCCGTGGAAGAGAGGATGAGCAACTACTGTAAAATCAGTGAACTTTCTGATCCAAACAATGTAGAATGTTTGATTAATGATCAACTGTATTAAGGCATAAGCTTCTGTGGATAGTGGTCATTTAGGCCATTTCCGCACTACACTCTTATAGCATGATTATTCCACTTTTAGCATCCTATGGAATCCTGGGGTTTGCAGTTTAGGGAGGGGCCAGCCGACCCCTCTTTTAACTGCAAACTCCAGGATTCCATAGGATGTTGAAAGTGGAATAATTGTGCTATAAGAGTGTAGTGCAGAAATGGCCTTAATCAGATACATGCAATGTTCACTCAGACTGGCAGATTTACCTTCAAATGGTCACAGGAAAATGAAAAGCAAAAATGCAGAGTGGGATAATGATGGTTACAGTGACCATGAAGAAAACAATAGCTGAACAGAAACACGGACACACCAGCCTTGATGAGCTGATTAACAGAAAGAAAAATTCCTCTGTGAATTGAGAGATCTGATTTGTGTCTCCTGTGGCTAAAATAGGTATAAAGGCTTTTTATCACACCACATTATATAGCTCATCAATGCAAAACTGTCTGTGATGCTGCCCAGCTGGTACTTTATTAATAACTACTGTTAATATAATTATCACTGCCTTGCTTTCTGAATTTCAGTTGCTTCTGGCCTCACTGAAGCTGTAAGAGGAAAGCAGCCAAGTCTCTGCATTAAGCCACTCATCACAGGGAGAATGTCTGAACATTGGAAAAGCACTTGGTTCTAATAGCATTTCCCTCTACATTAATAACAAGGATAAGGCAGTGGGCAGATTCTCTGCAGTGCTGTTTCTTTTTTTAAACTTTTCCTCTGCGGTCCATATGCATTCTCATATCCTCCAGGTCCAGGTTTCCAGCCTCCTACTGTCACACTCATGTGAGCAGGGCTGACCTTACCTATGCCAGAAGTGAGAACTGTGTGACCTTCCAGATGTTATTGGACTACTGCTACCACCAGCATTCCTCACCATTGGCTATACTAGCAAGGTCTAATAGGATCTGCTGTCCAGACGTATCTGGCCTGGCTCACTTCTATAATTTTAGCAGCAATTTGATATGTATAGTTCTCCCTCCACATTCACAGGTTTGATCTTTACAAATTTGATTATTTGTGAGTGGTATGTGCCTCCCCTGTATTCTTCTCCTTTCATTCCTTTACCTTTTGCTGGACATCAAAAAGAAAGGCAAGCACACCCAGTCAAAAGCAAGGGAATGGGGGAGGCATGTGCACACCTTCCTTCTCCCCTCTGGAGCACCCTTCCCATTCCTTTGCCTCTGGCCCCATCACTGAGAAGGCAGTTTGCACATCAGGCAAAAGGCAAGGGAATGGGGGGGAGCCCCAGAAGGGAATGAGAGGGGGAGCACAGGGGGAGTTATTCATGGTTTTCCTACTTTTGTGAGGGTACTGCACCACAATCCCTTGCAAAAATGGAGGGCCACTGTAGACACCTAGCAGGTGATGCTTCTCTGCACACTGTCCAGTTGCATGGGGGCAGGCGGGCGGGGGTGGTTTGCTCTGGGCAGCAATGCTTTCTGGGGTGTCCCTGTGCACCCTGGCCACACCCCCACATGCCCTGGCCATGCCCCCATGCACAGTGGCCATGTCCCTCACATCGTAGTCCCCCTTCCCGCCCCCCTCCACACACTCCAAGCTCCGCCACTGACATTGTCAAAAGCTTCCCACCTAATAATCACCTACTGGCCCAAAAAATTTTATTCAAAAGGTGCTGAATCTATTTTAGGGATAGGGCTCAGCACTTTGGACAGCTCTTTTCAAGTTCTGAGTAAAACCAAGATTCACCTCTCCACTGGCATGGAAGTTTCTCACCAACACTGTTGTCAGTGGCACTAGGTCATATCGCTATCCCATGGAAAAATTGGTGAGTGCAGTGTGCTAATTCCAGAGGAAGCGCACAGTGTGGAAACAGCCTTTCATGTCTTGACTGTTCACTCCTGTATGGTAGAGAATCAGTGGGTGGAATTAATGTTCTCCTTGGCTGTTCTGCTCCATTCAAAATCTGGGCTATGTTAGAAAGGTACTGTTATGTCCAGGGCAGAGCAGACAATTAATTACCAAATGGCAGAGCAGGGTTAACTCACAAGGCAAAAGCAGGAAAATGTCCAAACAGAGTTTAGGTTATGAAGCAAACAAATCCAATGAGCAAATCCAAGTCGTAGTCAAACAGGCAGAGTTTCAAGGTAGTCCAGATACAAGAGAACATGGCACAGGGCTTCCACAACCTTAAAGATCAGTTGCTGACCCTGAAAGGAAAGGGCCAGCTGAAAGCCTTTTATCTACTGATGCTGTCACCACAAGTGTTCCTTCATTAGGGCTTGTTTGTTACTTAAACGTGCTGAATGGCGCAGACCCTCCCTCTGACATCATCTGTCTTGCACGGTAAGCGTCCGTGTTGTCTCATCCTCGGATATTTGTTCCCTTTGCTCAGGCCCCTGCTGTTACTTGTTATCTTCTCCTGAGCAAGCTTCTGGGGAAACTGCAGCTTGGATTCAGAATCCTCCTCCTCACTGCCAGGGTCTCCAAGGCAGGGCATGACAGATACAGAAGAATGCATCAGAAATGTTTTTCTTTACAAATTATTTGGACAACCTATCTGATTAATCAGCAGGGGGACAGAGGTTCTGGGTCCTGTAACAGAGAAATATCCTACCAGGAAGTTCAAAGGTCTAGAAGCCAAGCCCTATCAAGAATGGCCTAGGGAGCTGGATGTGAATAACCTAGAGAAGAGAAGATTGGGAAGTGACATGGCAGCTATCTTTAAATGTCTGCAGGGATATCATGTAGAAGATGGACCATGCTTATTTTCTGGTGCTCCAGGGTCTAGCACATTAACCAATGGATTCACATTACTGAAACATTAGGAAGAACATTCTGACAGTATGAGCTCTTTGACAGTAGCATGGACTCAAGATGGTAGACTCTTCTTCACTGGAAACTTTAAACAGAGAATGGTTGGACATCTTTCAGAAGTGCTTTTGCTGTTTCTCCCTGGATGGCAGAGATGAACTAGATGGCCCTTGTGCCCTCCTCCAACTTTATAATTGTATTTTAAAGAGAAATTCAACTGGTGTAACAGCCAGAGGCATATCTAGGGTAGGGCAAGGAAGGTATGTGACCTGGGCACCAATGCCGGCCAGGGGAAGGCAAAAAAGCTGTGCATGTAGAGGTAGGGGTGAGAGTACGGGTAACAGAGCCCTAGGCTCTCTTTAGGCTAGATACGCCACTGGTAACAGCCTCCATAGCTCCACACTGGGTGAGCAGGAATGGACCCTGTTAAATTTCTTGTGTGTCATTCAAATATCTAAGAAATCAGAGCTCAGTCAGAAAAGAAATGGTAAGATTATAAACAATCAGAACATCTTTCTCCCTCCATATGGATTTTCATTTTCCTATTGGTATTGTAGTTTCTACAACTTGCTTCCTCCCTCTGGTTGTCATGACAATTCAAGACATTGTACTGTGTAAAGGAGGAAATTTTGAAAAAGTGAGAGGCTTGTAAGGAGCTCCTACTTAGCACACTTGTCAGTTACTCCTCAATTAAATTAACATTTTACCTAGACACTGGTAGGACCACCTGAATTGTTTTGAATTATTTACAGATGAATGGTTCAGTGTCTGAAGTGTTACATTTCAGTTTTAAGGGCTTGTTTCATTTTAAACAGCAGCAGTAGCAGCAGAAACTAATTCTCACATAGCTGCCTACTTGATGACCTTTTTTCCTTATACCCTTAACGTTGCGATGCATTGCAACAGTTTCACCAATCTGTGGTTTCTCTACTTTTTGGTGTCTTGTAATGCTGAATTGAATGAAGGTATCGGAACTGGTTATGTCTTTTTGAGACTGAAAGTTAGTATAAAATACACACAGCCATACCTTTGAAATGATATGGCTGTGTTAGCCACATATAATACTGTAGAGGTCCATTGAAATCAAGGAGAAAGCATCCAGAACTAGAGCTATCACCATATCAGTGTTGTGCAATGCCACAGCCAACAGTTCTGCCTCCTCATTCAGTCTTAGAATAAGCTAAGGATTTGGTTCTCAATTGAGGACTGTTTGGCAGAACTTATGGAGTAGGGTGGCATACCCTCCAACATTTCACCAGTGAAAATTTGGACACGTGTGGCCAAGCAGCATCAGAGTACGGCCAAGATGGCAAAAGTTATGAATGAAGAAGAACACACAAGTTCAGAGAGGCTATAAGTAGTTTGCTTTTGCTTGAGCCTATTAGGAAGGGTAAGATTCCTCTCCTCCCATTAAGTTAATTGAATGCAAATTACTTTTGCACTATGAATTCAGTTTGCAGCAATTGAACTAAGCTGAAGACAAAAAAGGGAAATGACAGAAGGAGAGGTACATTTTAAAAGCAGCAAAAAATGTGGGGTAACAGAGGTTTAATGGGGGCTGTTCTTGCCAAATCAGGACAGTTGGAGGGCGTGTGTGGGGCCACAACTTATGTATAATTAGAGCTTCTTACTTAATTTCAATTAACTTTTAAAGTTAGAAGGACTAGGGTTGATTCACCAACGTGGGGCATGCTGTTTCAGGTGGAAGAATTTAAGTGGACAGATGAAGGAAGACACCAATGTCTGGATGTTGTGGTAAATGAGCCCTAGCATTGCAGTGAGGGGTCTCAAGGCATCAGGCAGCAAAATATCATAAGCACTGGGAATCACAAGGAAATTGCAGTTTTAGAAAAAGTGATTCCTATGGTTTGTCCATGTTCATGGCTGGCCTTATCATTAGCTAGAGTGTGAGGACCATCTTAGAATACAGGCAGAATATAGGGGGCTGTCTTTCATAAGTGACATAGTGAAAGACTTGTGTGCAGCCCATAATTTGTCTCTCCTCCTAGCTAAACTAGCTTGCTGTCTCAGGAGAAATAAAGGGTATAATGTCATCAATTGGAAGCCAATCCAATTGGCTTGTGTTTGTAGAATGGGAAGTAGGCACTGACTTGTCCTTTGCTTCAGGGAGCAAAATTTTTTGGCCTGGTCCCACGGGTGTTACCTTTTACTGCATAAAATGTAAACATTAAATATTCAGTGTTGGCTGCTAACCGTCCTACATCTACTTGGCTCCAATGACTAGATGTATTTAGCATCACTGATTTCAGTAGAACTAAAGAGCTTCAAATGTAAGTTTGCAAGGGTAACAGATTTCAAGGTGTACACAGACGCTGTTCCGTAAACAATTATTCTCAGGGTTTAGCATGGTGGGGCTGCCCTCTGCTGTTCTGGTTATGTAAGAATGTGCAATTGTCTGTTCTGGAAACAAAATGCATCATCTTATCTTGGATCAGATCAATGGTCTACTTGCTGCCATATCAAACCCTTTCCTTTAAAACTCAGGATAGTCAGAATTTCTGTCTCATTGATCGGACACTTTCTGTAACATTACTACAAACTGGCCATTCTGGAACAAAGGAACTTCAGGGACAGATTCCAATGTGAAACAGCTGAATAAGAATTTGTGAAGAATTTAGTTGTTTTGGCCTAAATCTTGCTGTTAGTCCCACACTGAGAGCTGAGCCGTTGAATCAATTGGATTTACCTATGTGGTTTTTAAAATCTGTTTTTAAAATATTGACTGGCATCCTCTTTTAGCAGTGACAAGATTGTAAGATGTACTTACAGTCTCATAAGTGACAGAGATTCATGTTTATGGTGATTAATAAACTGAAGGTAACCTCAAAAAACTAGCTTTGCAGACTGGCAGCTCCCTGACCAAAGTGTTTCCAAAGTACTGGAGATTAGAGAGCTAGGAAAAAATGTCTGCAGTGCTCTCCTGGCTGTCGGGTACCTTGAGACAAGCAGTTGTGGTAGGACTTCTTGGGGTGTCTCCAGCTGCCTGTCCTTTAAGGATCTTATGGTTGGAAAAGCACTGCAGACTTCATTTTCCACTGCCGTGATCTCCAGGACCTCAGAAAAACTTTTGTTGGGGTGCTGCCAGATTGCAAAGGAAGGCTTTGTTAGGGGGTATATGTCATCATCAGATGTAACTATGATGATGGAGTGCCACTGACGATGCAGGATCTTGGCCATCAGTGAACAAAATTCTATGCATAATATTACATAATATAAATGAACACAACTTTGCCTACCATTGTGATTTTTATAGGAGAGAGATAAAGCTTTATAAAGGGAGAGAATGTCAAGAGTTCTGTTTAATTGTTATTAAAAGGCTGTTTTTTTAACTGATTGCATGTTTCCAGAGTCCTCTGTACATCATTGATACTGCCTTCAGACTTCCACCTGATTTGTCTATGTGTTGACTCAGCCTTCAACAACTGATTGCATGGTCTATTCTAGCTGAGACTAACCAACAGGATACCAGCCTCTGTCTCCTGTGGCTTGGGAAGGGACAATGCTTTTTTATCTTAATAGGTGTCTCAAGGAGTTCATCAGTACAAAGATATCAAAGTCCATTGTGATATTCTTGCAGACAAGCTGGTAATATGTGAGCTAGACAGTGCTATTGTTAGGTGGATTTGTAAGTGGCTGATGGACCATTCCCAAAGAGGTTCAAAACAATCTTAACAGACTGGAGAGCTGGACCAAAACTAACAAATGAGTTTCAACAGGGATAAAAGTAAGACACTACACTTAGGCACAAAAAATAAAATGCACACATAAGGATAGGTGACACCTGCCTTAATAACAGTCACATGAAAAGGGTCAAAGGTCTTAGTAGACCACAGTGTAGCATGAATCAACAATATGAATAGCTGGCCAAAAAAGCCCATGCAATTCTCACCGGCATAGTATCCAAATTGAGGTAAGTAATAGTACCACTTTGCTCTGCTTTGATCTGACCTCACCTGCAATGCTGTGCCCAGTTCTAGGCACCATAGTTCAAGAAGGACATTGACAAATTAGAATGTGTCCAGAGCAGGGTGACTAAGATGGTAAATTGTCTGAAAACCAAGCCTTATGAGCTTAGTGAGATGGCTCTGTTTAACTTGGAGAAAATAAGATTGACAGGTGACATGACAGCCATATTTAAATACATGAAGGAATGTCATATAAAAAATGGAGTGAAATTTTCTGCTACCCTAGAGGTTAGAGTGCAAAGAAACGGACTGACATTACAAAGAGAAAGAAGAAGGTAGAGAGGTAGGAAGAGAGAGATTTCACCTAGACAGTAGGAAGAATGCACAAATATAGGATGGAGGACACGTGGCTGGATAACATTACATGTGAAGGGGATCTAGGAGTCTTGGCAGACCACAAGCTGAACATGAGTCAGCAGTGTGATGCAGCAGCCAAGAAAGCCAACGTGATTCTTGGTTGCATCAATAGGAGTATGGTGTCTAGATTGAGGGAGGTAATGGTACCACTCTATTCTGCATTGGTTAGGCCTCATTTGGAATACTGTGTCCATTTCTGGGCACCTCAAATCAAGAAGGATATTGACAAGCTGGAATGTGTCCAGAGGAGGGTGACCAAAATGGTGAAGGGTCTGGAGGGAGCTGGGTATGTTTAGTCTGCAGAAGAGAAGGTTAAGAGGAGACATGATAGCCATGTTTAAATATTTGAAGGGATGTCATGTTGAGGAGGGAGAGGGCTTGTTTTCTGCTGCTCCAGAGGCTAGGACAAGGAGCAATGGATTCAAGCTGCAGGAAAGGAGATTCCACCTGAACCTCAGGAAGAACTTCCTGACAGTCAGAGCTGTCCGGCAGTGGAATATGCTGCCTCAGAGTGTGGTGGAGTCTCCTTCTTTGGAGGTTTTTAAGCAGAGGCTGGATGGCCATCTGTTAGGAATGCTTTGATGTGTGTTCCTGCATAGCAGGGGGTTGGACTGGATGGCCCCTGTGGTCTCTTCCAACTCTATGATTCTATGATTCTAAGAACTTCTTAATGATAAAAGCTGTTCAACAGTGGGATAGACTTCCTTTGGAGGTCTTTAAACATAGGTTGGATGCTGATTCCAGGAGTGCTCTATCTACCTATTCCTAGATGGCAGGGCATTGGACTAGATGGCCCTTGCAGTCCCTTCCAATTTTGTGAATCTATGTCTTATTACTACCAGCTCCATAGGTGGCTCTGTCACTGACCTTAACGTGGGCACAGAACATTAAGAGAAAAATTACTACAAGAGACTCCTCTGTTAGAATTCATCAGGGACTTCCAGCTTGTTAAAAGAGGCTTGGATAGGGATGAAGGTTTCTTATCACATTGCAGCCAGCATGTGCTAGAGACTAGTGCATGTGTAAGTATGGTCTGTCTCTTTCTGTATGGAGCACAGGAGGCTATTCTCTTGCTCTTCTGCATCGTCCACCACCCTCCCCCCGGGCAACTTTCAGCACCTTTCAGTCCCAGAGAGGAGACCCTACTCTGTCACCAGTGTGGAGGGGAGAGAGAGAGAGAGGTGATTCAGATAATGAAGATCCAGCTGCTCTGACCTCCTGAGGGAGGGAAAAGAAGGATGCATTTCAGTTGAAAGCACATTACCATTTCTTCCCTCCCTCCCGTTGAGCTAAGGCCAGCTGTTTTTCCATGGTCTAACTTGCCTTCTCTCTCTCCCCTTCCTACTAGTCAGCAACAGTAGCACCCTCATACCCCCAGGATTGACAGCTGCCATCTGATGGGAGGACATGGGGCTGCACATGTGGAGCTACACAGACATATAACATCTTAGGGTTTTATCACACTACACTGTTATAGTGTTATTATTCCACTTTCAATATTCTATGGAATCCTGGGGTTTGCAGTTTAGTGAAGGGCATTTAGAGTTCTTAGCCAGAGAGCTCTTTGGCCTCAGGAAACTACAAACCCCAAAATTCCACAGGATTTTGAAAGTAAAATAATAACATTATAACATTGTAGTGTGATACAGCCCTAAGTCTACATATATTGATTGTTTGACTGCATGCCATTATATTTGTTATTGCCAAAATTTTGTGAATGGCCAATGTTAACTTGTTGTTCTATGTTGTCAAGTTAACTCTAACTTATGGCAACCCTATCACAAGATTTTCTTGGTAAGATTCAAACAGAGGAGTTTTGCCGCTGCCTTCCTCAAAGGCTGAGCAATTTTGACTTGCTTAGTGGGTTCCCATGGCTGAATTGTGATTCCAACCCTGGTCTCCTGGATTCCTAAATCTAGCACTCAAACCAGTAAACTATGCAGGCCAATGCTGTATTTTTCTGTTTTCAATTCCCACTGATCTCACTGTTCAGTTTTTCCCTCCTCTTCCACAATGTACTTCAGCATAAGACTTCATGTGTCTGTGGAAGTGGGTTGGAATCCCTGAAAGCCTAAGTCATAATAAATAAGTCTGCAAGGTCCACAAAGCACAAAAAGGGCTCTGTTATTCTTGCTGCGAAAGACTATCTAGCTGCTCCTCTGGAAGTTATTGGGCAAGGAAAGAGATTATGCAGTATGTCAGCCAGAGTGTAATTATAGAACAACAGGGAGAATGAAGTAAGAGAAAATATATTGGATGCATCGTTGCTGCAAGGAGAATGTTCATGTCTGCTTTACCTGCCGTGCTAACTGGTGATAAAGAGGCACTTGTTTAAGAACAGCAGCAAAATACAGTTAATGATGGGATTACTAATTCACCTGTCCCCAGAGACCCACCCATCAAATGCTGATTCATAATCAGATCAGGATCTACCTGTGACTTTGTCTCCCCTCCCCTCCCCTCCCCTCCCCGCTGCATTTTCCGCCACCCAAAAGCTCTTTGCGTAATGTTTTGCACTGTGTTGTTATCAGCTCCTGGTTCTGTTACCTTAGCAACTTTCGCAAATCTCCTGTGGGTCTCCTATGTTGGCTTCTGAGTGAACACAGTATTTGGGACTCATAGCTGTGTGTTAATAACACAATCCACTTGAAATACCTCTGTGTTTGACCACATATAATGAATTCTTCATGCATATATATGATAATGGATATTGAAATAACAAGCAGGAGAGGAACATCTGGTCTGATTTTTGGGCTTCTATATCATTCTTTCCTCATCTTATGTTTCCAAATTAAGAGGTGTGAAAAGTTCCAGAGAACTTGAATGCTTACTCACTTTTGTAACATTTTGGCAGGTAGTAAAGGTACCTGTACCTTAGGAACACCATTAGAGAGCAGTCTTATTCAGGTCAAACCACTGATCTGTTTAGCTCTTGGATCTGCAGAGGCTGTTGGACCACAGGCCTCAGAATACTTGACCACTGGTCATGCTGGCTGGGGATTCTGGGAGTTGTAGTCCAACAGTGTTTTTAGGAATCAAGTTTGGAAATTGTTGTTTTAACTCATAGGAAGTGCCCTGATAGATCAAGCCAAAGGCTTTTTCCCACACCCTCCAACATTTGACAGGTGAAAACTGGGACATGTGTGGCCAAGCAACACCAGAGTGCAGTCAAGATTGCAAAATTATTAATGAGGAAGAACATGCAAGCCATAAGGAGCAGTTTGCTTTTGCCTGAGCAAGAGCAGTTTGTTTTTTGTCCAGTTTTTTTGCCCAGCAGTTTGTTTTTTGCTCTGCTTTTTCCTCTTCTCTTTTCCCTGTTCAGTTAATTGAGTGCAACTCAACTTTGAATTCAGTTTGCAGCATTTGAAGGAAAGTGGGAGGAAGAGAAAGAAACCAGGACATTTAAAAAGCGGCTAAAAAAGTGGAATGACAGAAGATACATCAGGACTGTCTTGCCAAATTGGCGTAGTTGGAGAGTATGCTATCCAGTCCAGCATTCTGTTTCCCACAGTGGGAAACCAGATGCTCTTGGGAAGATCCTAGGCAAGACATAGGTGTGCCTGATAGTTCTTTCCATTGTAGAAGGTTTCAAACAGGAGTCTTTCCTAGCTCTTCTCAGAGGTGTCAGAAATAGATCCTGAGGCCTTCTGCATGCAGACTGTACCCTCTGTTACTACCCTTCATTAACAAAGAATTAAGCTGCCAAATACTAAACCGAATGCCAAGGAAACAAAATATAAATAACAGGGATTGGCCGGATGCATTGGGCCCCTGCAGGCCCTTGGAGGGCTGTTCTCTCTTACAAGTTGGGTTCCTGTTTACTTCCTGGTTAATAAGGGCTTCTACTAAAACAGCCATAGGGTGGAAGAAAAAAAACCTGATTTGTTTTTGGTAAAAACATTTCCCCCCAAATGATTTTGACTGGCTGGGGCCATATGAGGACCTTAAAAACAGTCTTGAGGGGGTGCAAGTAACCTCCAAGCCACACTTTCCCCACCCTTGTTTCAGACAGTGGTGGCAGGTGGTAGTCTGATGAAATCATCTCTGGGGCCATTTCCACATTACACCGTTATAGTGCTATTATTCCACTTTCA
Source organism: Iguana delicatissima (assembly GCA_948472985.1). NCBI lineage: Eukaryota > Metazoa > Chordata > Lepidosauria > Squamata > Iguanidae > Iguana > Iguana delicatissima. The sequence continues at coordinate 122,765 of CAOKZL010002878.1, forward strand.
ACATCTTGTGGAATCCTGGGATTTGCGGTTGAAAGAGGGGCATTTAGAATTCTCAGCCAGAGAGTTCTTTGGCCTCAGCAAACTACAAACCCCAGAATCCCACAGGATGTTGAAAGTGGAATAATAGCACTATAACAATGTAGGGCGGAAATGGCCTGAATTTCAGTCTGAACTTTAAAGGAGCTGTCTAAGGTGCTGAGATTTATCCCCCAAATAGGTTCAGAATCTTGGATAGCTTCTTTAAAGTTTGGACTAAAACCCTGAGAGGATTCATTGCCCCAGTGACATGGAAGGCACCCATCACCATAGGTTTTAAAAGCATCCTAAAAGTGTCGCAGCCCCAGACTCTAAATTCAAAGGCAGTTTATGGTGCAACCCTATGCACAGCTCCTTGTAAATAAGATTCACTGAATTTAAGCAGACTGTTTACTATATATAACTACCTTGTTGCAAAAGCTTCACTGGCTACTTCTTGTGGTTTTGGGGGCCTGCTGCTGCTGTAAGGATCAAGAAAAATTTTAGGGAAGGGGGAAGGAGCTGGGGAATTTTGCATAGGCCTGCAGTTTTGATAGGAGCCTCATGTCTCTCCCCCCATACCACGAAACAAAACTCTTGTGTTTTATAAGGCCTTCAGGGAAAGGGAGGAGAGGGAAGGTGCAGGAACTAGATCAACAAGAACATCAGGAAATGAGTTGGCAAAATAAGAGTCATTTCTACACAAAACAATTTATTAAGTGGACCTGCAGGCTGAATCCTGGAAGGTGGGGGAGGAAGATACAACAAACAAGTAGAGATAAAAGCATATACCAGTTAATCCATTAAAAAAAAACCCTCCAGCAATGAATTATAAAACATGGATTTTAATTGCAGCCGCACTTGTGAAAGGGAGTTCATTGCCAATGACCTGCTCCAATCTATCAGTGGTTCTTGATTTTTTTAAAAATTGATTTGCAAAGGAAAAGTGATGAATTATCTGTTACCAAGGACACTGCTATGTGGGAGCTTTTAGCATTATTAGCTAAAAGATACTGTGCAGTTTCTCTACCCTTCCCTCCTTAGTGGATTTTTATGCAGTAAGTAAAAAAGATGAAAGATGCAAGATCTTATAGGAGGGTTAGAAAGGGAAGACAATGATGTCTGGACCTAATACTTAATAAATACTTAATAAAGTTCTATATTTCAAGCAGTATGATTCCACGGTATAAGCCTTGTTCGGAAGGACAGGAAAGTGAAACAGTTATGATCATTGATGTTGCTGTTGTTGTTGTGTGACTTCAAGTCATTTCCAACTTATCGCAACCCTAAGGTGAATCTGTCATGGGGTTTTCTTGGTAAGATTTGTTTAGAGGGGGTTTGACTTAGCCTTCCTCAAAGGCTGACTTGCCCAGTGGGCTCCCATGGCTGAGCAAGGAGTCAAACCCTGGTCTCCAAAGTTTCAGTGCAACCCTCAGACCATTACACCGTACTGCCTCATGATCATCATGAGATATTGTCTTCGTATCATCTATTTAGAGACTAAGGCAATTTTTGCACTAGACTGTTATAGTGCTATTATTCAACTTTCAACATCCTATGGAATCTTGGGGTTTGCAGTTTAGGCCCCTCCCTAAACTGCAAACCTCAGGATTCCATAGGATGTTGAAAGTGGAATAACAGCACTATAACAGTCTAGTGTGGAAATGGCCTAAGGTATATTTATTTGTGATTTTTAATTCAGCTGAAATTGTAATCCCAAACATACTCCCTAAAGAGCAAATTCTCAATGCAGTGAAACTTCCTTCTGAATAAGCATTGATGATGTGATTGCTCTGTAAATGGAAGAACACAAGACAAAAGATGTTGTCAGCTATGTTGCTTCATCCTTTAAAAAAAAAATCCTGCATACAATGGAAAAACTGATTAGGATTGAAAAAAGAACTCAAAGAAAAGAATAGGAAGATGCAATAAATGATAGTTTGACCTCTTGTGACCTGTGTGGACATAGATTTCTTTGAAACCATGAGATTTATTTCCATGGAATGCATTTGCAATCAGGAGTTCATTTTTTTTTAAAGTTACGCTTTTATCCTGCCTTTCTTCCAACGGGCTCAGGGTGGTATTCTCCTCCTCTCCACTTTGTCTTCCAATCAAACCTCTGGGATGGGTCAGAATGAAGGGTATGACATGGCCATGTTACTTAGTGAATTTCATGGCTCAGACTGGAAACTGGTCAGGGTGCGAAAAAGGTGGCCATGATCCACTGTGAACTGTCAAGGCCAGTTTCATGTGTTCCAACTGTTCTGATTTGACAGGAATAGTCCCTACTAATCTACTGGCAACCCACTTTCTCTGCAGCTTTAAAAAGGTCCCAGTTTCTCTCTCCTCCTTTCACTTTCCCCCTTTGTTATTAGCTTACTTCAGGTGCTGCAAACTGAATTCAATTAACAGAGGGAAGAGGAGAGAAAGGCAAAGAATCTTGTCTTTCCAGTTGGCTCAGGTGAAAGCAAACTGCAACAGCATCTCCTAGCATGTTGATTCTTCCTAATTAATAACTTTTTCCAGCTTACCCATACTCTGATCTTTCTTAGCTACATATGTCTCAGTTTTCATCTGTGTAATGTTAGAGTGTGCCCTCTGCTGGTGTGACCTCCACACACACACACACACACACACACACACGCACAAATGTGAGGTTGCAAAAAACCCTGTGTCCAGTTATCATCAGTGGATACACTGGGCACACACCTGCACTGACTTAGGCATGCGGATGTTGCGTCCATTGATGATAATGGGCCACAGCATTCATGTTTTTTGTTTTACATGAAGGTTCCTGGAATGGAATCTCCGCATATACCTATGGTGCATGGTATGCATTTTTGATACCAGAGCTTTGCTACATGTCCAATTTTTTTTGAAAACAAACAAACTTGATTTCTCTTTGTTCTTCAATAATTTCCGCACGAGGGAATTAAAACGGCCCAGTGCGTCCTCTCACGGAGGTCGTCTGCACCTTGGAGCGGACTAGGTCCGGACTACTTACCTGAGATCTGCACCTCAGTCCGCTCCAAAACACCCTCAACTGGTCATCCAGAGCACTTTTTAAAGAATGGTAGAAAATCATTCTTTAATTTTTCGGAGTGCGCCATTGCATTCCTACTCACTTGTGCAGATTCACAGGCTTGCACCAATGCGAGACTGTGATCTGTGGAGGGCGGGCTTTAGGTGTGGTGAGCTTCGCGGTTGGTCAGGAGCCACGAACAACCGGAAGCTGCCATTTTGGAAGCTGGAGCAGTGCGGATCTAAGACCTCGCACTGCTTTGATTCACCCTGGACAAGACGGAGGAGCCCTGTGGAAGGGCTTAAGGGATAGTCCACGTTGGTCCATGCCCAGAAGATCCAGTAAGTAATGGCATGGACCTATTCTCTCACCTCGTGTGGGAATGGCCTTAGATCAGGCAATTCTGCCACTTTTTTTTAAGTCCCCTGGGCCATTTTAGGCCAAAAAGAGGTCCTTTTTTAAAAATAGGAATTTAACTGGATGTTGACTTACTAGACTGTTATAGTGCCATTATTCCACTTCCAACATCCTATGGAATCCTGGAATTTACAGTTTAGAGAGGGGTCTTTGGCTGCAAACCCCAGGATTCCAAAGGATGTTGAAACTGGAATAATAGCACTATAACAGTCTAGTGTGGAAATGACTAGTCACTTCCTGTTTTAAAAAAGGGCCTCTCTTGATCCTGAAATGGCCCATGGTGAAATCACCTTGTCATCCCATAGGGTATTGCAGGGCATTTGAGAACATTTTTTTTTTTTTTATTGTTTCAGGGATGGATCGGGTTGGCAGGAGGATACATTTGTCCAAGAATGCTTTGGTTGCCAATGGGGTTTCCCAACCTGCTGTAGTTTCTCATTACTGTAACTGTCATTGTCAGCGATCAGAATTCGGTGAAGGAAGTTCCAGCACTTTGAAGCTTCTGTCATCAATCGGATGAAGCCTTGATACAATCTGGTTGAATTTTGAATGATTTTTAAAACAGATTTAAAGATCAAGGTTCCTCTTTCATTGTTCATTCGGAAACATTTGAAGCAGGCCTGAACTAGTTCCATCACAGTGGCACTGGGTTTTTGCTGTACTGGTTTTCCTTTTAATTTTCCTCTGATTGATGATAATTGTGTAGGACAACTGCAATTTGTGCAAACAGCTTGCTGGTAATTTGAGGGAAAATGTAGGATTTTTTTATTGCTTCAACTTGCTGAATTACTCTCCGTTATTGAGCAGCATAAACAGACATAACAAGCATTCTAGGCATAATTTCCAATTCTCTTTCCAAGGCCTGTGATGGTATTTGTTTTGAAGAACTTGTATAGATAAATTTAATTGAATGGGAAGCATTTTGTAGTAGCCCAGCTAGACTGTTATCTTTAGTCACAGTGATCATACCTTTAATTAAGAATTCCTCCAGCTTGTTACTTTAGATAAACAGTTATTGGTTATTCAAATGTATTATTAATGTGCCAGTGATGTATAGCATGCCTGACAAGATTCCTGAAGAAAGACTGAATTTTAAATGTTAAAACGTTGCCCACAGGACTGATTATTACCATTTCCAAAATAGATGTCTAAGTCTAAATATAATGACTTCTCTATTTCATTGGTACGTATCTGTGAGTGTGTGTACACACGGACAAATCTTTAATCTGAACTAACATCTTCACTTGAAAATAGGTAGGTTGCATAGGTCAGAATTTGCTACTTTTCATTAAACTAGTTTTCATGTAACTGGATGGCAATTACTTGAAATTATTTTAAGGAAAGCATTCTAAGCCACATAGGTAAAGTACTTTTATTGGTAGTTAGTTACTATAGTTTAACCATTAACAACATCTACTTTTACCCCATTAAGAAAAACAATGCTATTATTTTAGTAATACAAAACCTACTCACAGTTTTGGAATCCCTTCCCAGGGAAGAGTTTTGGGGCCATCTCTTTCTATAGCCATTTCTGCACTGGACTGTTATGGCACTATTATTCCACTTTCAACATCCTATGGAATCCTGAGGTTTGCAGTTTTGGCAGGGGCCAAGTGGCCCTTCCCTAAACTGCCAACCCTAGGATTCCATAGGATGTTGAAAGTGGAATAATAGCACTACAACAGTCTAGTGAGGAAATGGCCTATCTTTAGCCTGAGAAAGATTTATAGGCTGAGATTCTGCATGGGACACACACAGCATATCTGCTCCACACATGTAGCTCTGTGGCTCTCCATTCCACCACTGCAGCAGCCAAGCCCCATGGAGCTACTAATGCTGCCATAAAATGACTGTGGAAGAAGAAAATAGAGGAATATCAATGTCTTTATCCTCTATATCCTTCATACAAACTGCAGGCCGATGTAGAAGTAAACCTTGTTACTCACTCATCTCCTTACTTTTCTACCTCTCCTCAACTCCACCACTGCAGGGACCCCATGGAATAATAGCACTATAACAGTCTGGTGAGGAAATGGTTAAAGTGGTTAGTCTTAAAGGTGCCACAAAACTCCATTTCCTTTTTTATACTGAAAACTAACTAACATGGACGCCTCTTTGCAGAATGTGGAATGTCTCTGTATGCATATGTGTGAGAGAGTATATACGTATAGAAAATATGAGAAGGGATGGAACGAACTAGAGTCGTGAGCATCTATGTCTCACACTGCAAAATTTAGTTGTAAATTCCACTTATCTTCTAGTACAGGAGTTCTTAAGCTGGGGTCCATAAACCCCAATAGGGTCTGGAATAGGCTTTTTTTTTTTTTTTTTTTTTGAGGGGAAGGGGAATTCCATGAATTGGTGGCAAAAAATGATTTGTTTTCCCCCTTTCAATTTCTTCTAGTTTGAATTTTTCCCATCAGGGTGAATTTTAAGGCAAAACATTTATTTTTGTTCAAATGTTAATTGCATTTTTTTGGTCCAGACTAGTGTATGTGACTTGAACATATTCTGAGACAACATGACTCATTGGAAAATATGATAATGCTTGGTAAAGTGTAAGGCAGTAAGTAAAAAAGAAGACCACATCATAGATGGATTGACTCAGTCAAGGAAATGATGGCCCCAAGTCAGCAAGACCTAAGCAGGGCTGCTAATAACAGGGGCTGAGATCTGACATAGCTCACTTAAGTTGCAAGTTATGTTACCCCAAAAGGTGGGAACCTTCAGAATCACCAGCACTGCCAGCGTCTCTTATATTTTGGGGAATGATTAGCTCAAAGGAGATCTGAGAGAGGAGGGTAATGGCAAGATCTTTTCACCTGTGTATACTACTGCTAACTGTAGAGATGACTCCAGTTAAAGTTAAGAGGGATATTTTATTGGAAATTAATAGACACAGACAAGAAATCAAGCAATCTCACAAATCATACAAGGTTATTGAAGGAAAAGGTGAAAAAGGTTGGATAGAGAGAGATTTTGGGTGGAAGGGATAATATTTACTGGTCCTGATACAGAAGATCAAAGAGGAATGGCTCAAACAAGAGTATGAGGGCAACATAGATGAACAGGAATTTGGGGTGCCATGTGACGCCCAAAGTGATAGCAAATTACCTGGGCTGGAGCTGGTATTTTTATATTCTATTTCCCACCTTAAAGGGTTGCATGTTAATTGCTTTAATTTACAGAATGGGCTGATTGTCTTAACTGTAGGTAACAAAACATTGATGGGAGTCCTGACAGCCTCTTCATGTCTTGGTTGGGTAATGTGAACAGGGAAGGTCTCTGTAGGAAATGCACACAGGAGAGGAGTTTGCTTCACTTGGGCAGTTTAGTTCACTATTGTATTTGGAGATTGGGTCATTGACAGGATTATCCTAAACACATTAATGTCAGGGATTTTCAGCTAATCTTCTTGAATTTATGACCTGGCCATGCTGAGACCATCCTGACCTAGTGTAGCGGGACACAGAGGCAGGAGACCAAGAAGTTAGGAAAAAGAATTTTAATTTTTAAGAAGCGGCCGGGCTGCTTGGCTGGCCAATAGTGCCAAGAGCCCCGAATTCAGTTAACAGAGTGATTTTACAGCATTTCTGACACACACAGACATTTCTCCTTGCCCCTCCTTCTCAGAGGTTTTGCTGTAGCCTTTACTTCTCAGTTGTTTACATTCCAGAAAATGGTTTACAGAACATACAAGCAACAATACACACCATGTCCTAACCTTGTAATGTCCTAACCTTGTAATGAAGACAAAAACTCTGCTGGGCCTTCACCGTTCTCTTACTAGCAGGGCACAGCATCTTGCAAGAGGAACATATTCTGACTTGCCTGACACACACTTTTGGAGGATTTCTTCTAACACTTTTTATGGAGCCCTGGTGGTGCAGTGGTTAAATGCCAGTACTGCAACCACAAGGTTGTGAGTTCAATCCTGCCAGGCTCCAAGGTTGACTCAGCCTTCCATCCTTTTGCAGGTCGGTAAAATGAGTACCCAGCTTGTTGGGGGCAATTAGCTAAAAATACATTGTAAACCGCTTAGATAACACTAGTTGATAGGCGGTATAGAAATAAATAAATGCTAAATGCTAAATAAGGATGCCCAGGGTCCTGAGGCTATCCAGACTGACCCTCCTCTACAGTCCACTTCATTAGTACACATTTACAGCCAGTGTAAATGCTTTTACAGTCATAAGTGTCCAGTTTTATAAAATGATATTTCTCTCCAATTTTGCCTTCCCACAGGAGGGTGTATGTAAGGGGTGGTAACAGTTACTTCTCCTGGCCTAGCCCCCCCCAATTACCTTAACAGCTAGCAGCCTCACCAAATGGAGGTCTGTTCTGCTGGTGGTGATCAGGTCAGGAGGATGCTTCCAGCCCTCTCCCACCAGAGAGCAAGGCTGTGATGAGGAATTATAGCAGGGGTCCTCCTTCATATTGTCACAGCCTTCCTTGCTTGCTGGTGGGAGGGGACTGGAAAAGAATAGATCTCTATTGCTTGGTAAGGCTGCTGGTTGTTAAAATACCTTTGTGGGGGCATTTATGATCATGACAATAGTGCCACGATCATGAATACATACTATTATTGAATATGGAATACTTATGGACCCATAATTCTAGTTTATGAATCTGTAACTGCAATATAGGATGCCAGCTGTTCTCTCTAGGAAGTCTCTCATTCATTCATAGGGTTATCATAAGTTGAAATCAATTTGACGGTACATGACAACAACAAGCCTATGTGAAGGAAATCAGATTCAAAAGCAGGAAATAAATTGTATGCAAATATGTTTAGGTCATGTTTATTTTTCTGGAGAGACAATCCATAACTTTCATCAGATTCTCAATGGGACACATATGATCCACCTCAAAAAAGTTGAGAACCACTGTCTAGCAGGTTGAGAACCACTGTTCTAATATAAAGGCCAATATATGTCCAATCTAAGAGCCAGAGAGGAGATATAGATGTAAAAGAACAAGTGATCTGTTCTGAAGCTTGGCAGATATCCTTGGAGAAATCACCATCTCTCACAGCATAATCTTCCACAGCAGTTTTTTGAGTGCAAAAATGCTGCTCTGCACTTCTCAGAGAATGATGGGGATGAAATGCAATAAATAGAAGAAATGTTATCTTTAGAAAATTAAACTCAGCTATGATTGTCTCAACCAATATTGCTTCTGCTTTGTTTTTTTTGGAAGGTTCATGAGAAGATCGTGTGGTCAAAGAGCCCCAATACTTCATCTATGTTTTTACTAATTTAATTAACCCCTGAGGCTATAAAGTAAAAGTGGCTGTTGACAACAACCAAGGTTGTTTTGCTTTCTAATTTATTCAATTTTATTCCCACACTCTCATCCTGAATCAGCATTTTCTCAAGATGTAGAGTTTGCTGAGGTATTTCCTTGGGGTTTCGTTTTTTAGTTTTGCTCAACTGGAGCAATTAGTTTCATATACATTGGCCTATTTTCTTGCATTTTACCTGCAACTGGCCTAAGGGCTTTTCTTGTCCTATGAATACTAGAGACATGGAGCAGCAGTAAGATTTCTTTTATTACAAGGGTTCTTGGCAAACAGTTGCTTTCCACACCCCAGTCATGGCTTGTAATAAGTTCATTCCCAAGAGCATCTGAAGCAGATGTAATTGAGACCACCATGTGTTCTACCAGATAACAAGTAGAAATTGTGCTGACTAGGGTGGTGTGGGGAGGTGATGAAGAGGATATGAATTACTTTTACCTCAGAATGAATAATGTAATAGTAGATCCTTCTCATGTATTTATTTATCAAAATATGTATATTCATATTTTTCATCCGCAGATCTTATAGTGAGGTACGATCAATAGTACAATTTGAGTCCATTTTTTAAAAATTATAAACAGTTCCACAAAATCAAAACAGAACCTAGAATCTGATAGACTAAAAACCAAGCCATGAATGGTTGAGTGAAAAGCCACATCTCAACTTGACACACAGGCCTTCTCTGCAGACACGTGTCATCCCGTGATGGTGACGCGAGAGGAGGGGGACCACGATGATGCTTCTGCATGACATTGTTGCAGTCCTGTCTTTCTCTTGTCACCAACCAGTGTGATTGCAGAGTAAATCATTGATGTGTTTTCCCTGCCAACAACACCCAATCGCATGATGCTCCTGCACTGTCCTGTGGAAGTTTCAGAAGCGTGATGGAGGTACTTCTTGTCCCAGTGCAGCATGGGAAAGTGCTCAGCTGCACTGCAGAAGGCAGAGGTATGTCCATCAGGGACCCAGTCTGGTATGGAGGAAAGTGCACTCCCTTCGCACTCCCTTCTTGGCAGATGCACTGCCAGAATTGCAACTGCAGGGCACTGTGATAAGGTAAGGTGCGGAAAGTGCCGAAGTCAGGCACTACAGATGAGAAAGCCCTCTCCTAGGTCTTCCTATCAGATTACGTTCCCAAAAGTGGGGCATAGGGGAGCCTCCTTCCAGATCTCAGCAGTTGAGCCAGTATATATACAGTATAGGGGGCGATATCTCCTCAGATACTCAGATTTCTAGATGTTTAGAGCTTTGAAAAGCATCATCAGCTTGGATCGGCAGGACATTGGAAGCCAACACAATTGGCACTGATTCTTTAACACCAGTGTTATTACGGTGTGACAGATAAGCAGAGACTTTATTCAACATGTGTAATCAACCAATCACAGCCTGCGGAATGTTGAGAGGGGCTGAGGAGGGAATAAAAGGAGAGGTGTCAGTTTAATTGACAATTTAGTTTGGTTTTGGTGGAAGTGTCTGAGGGAAGGAAGGAAAGAAGTGGGAAATGAGGAGCAACTTAGAGTTTTATATAAACTGTAATGTTGAAAAAAGCAATGAGGAAGTATTTATTCTTGAGGTTTTACTGCAATCTTTTGTTTAATAAACTTTGTTTCAGTGTTGTTTTAACCTCTTCCTGCATTCCTTATTTAAGAGAACTGTAAGGCCCTTTTCGCACCTTACCTGGTGCTGCTGGCGTCGCGCAGGGATCACATGAAAAACCTTGTCCAGGAGGCATTCACATCCCCTCTGCTTCCCCTCCGCACCAGCTCCATGCTGGCCAGAAGGAAGCGGTGCTCCTCCCCTTCCTTCTGCAGCGCAGCCAGGTACTTTCCCAGGCTGCACTGGGGGAGGAAGCGCAATGGCTGTGAGTCTGGAGCCTCCGCACACAAGGTAAGTGTGTGTGAGGCATGGGAAGGATGCGTGATTGCACATCATTTTTGGCAACAAGCCAAAAATGATATAATGCGCGATCACTGCCTAATGGCCTTGGGAGTTTTGCGTGATTGCGAGGATGTCATGTGGAATGGTCCTTGCAATCGTGCAACACTCCTGAGGCCATTTCACAATAGGACTGGTGTGCGAAAAGGGCCTAAGAATTCTGGACTCAAACAGATACACACACAAATATGAATCCAGAAAGAACACACAAGCTTGTCCATACCTGAAGCCAATTTACAGCCTGCATGTCCTAAATACAAAGTATGGTTTAAAGGAAAGAGGCAAGATGAATGACAAGGATCTATGGTTAAAGGAACCAAGAAGGGGCAAACCATCCCATAGTGTTTCGATATAATGTTCCTGACAGCAGTCTAGTTGGAACATTTTATATCAGCTGCAGCTTTCATCTCATCCTCAAGGGTAGGAGAGGATGTAGTTGCAGTTGTCTAGATGAGAAGTTACCTGTGAGTAATCTGTGGCCAGATTATCCTTGCCCTGGAATGATCATATCTGGAAGACCAGCCCACTACTTGCATTTTCAGTGAAAAAGCTGAACCCAGGAGCACTCTAAAACATTCACACTTGACAGACAAAATAGGTGGTGATTTAACCTTTCTTGCCCCATTGGAAGACATCTGCAATTTTTGATGAGTATGAGCTTGCTGAAACTTCCTTCAGCTTTTCCCACTGTCATTGGCTTTGTGCAAAAATTTCCACAGGACTGTGCACATATCAGTGAAAATTGGTTGCATTTTTGGAGGGGGGTCAATCGTATTTAATAGTCATGGCAGGTAATTGATTTGTTGTTGTTAACTGCTGTCAAACTGACTTCAACCTATGGTGACCCTATGAATTAGATACTTCCAAGTCACCCTAATTGATACTATTTCCTAAAAGTAGATCTGGAGATGTTTTCCCCCAGATGCAACATTTCACAAGGCTAATTATCAGAAAGACTTGAAGCACATTTGTGAGGCAGATATTTAAAAGCTTTTTGAAGTTCCCTTATAGTGATGGGTGGGACATTTCTTACATGCATTTTTTTCAATAAGAATTTAGGCTGTGTGTCCTGTATCCCCTAAATTAGCTTATTTCCCTCAGAAGGGCAACCACCCATCACCAGTGCTGAATAAAAATTCAGCTCAGGTCTAGTGAGGCTGGTGGTGTGTGTGTGTGTGTGTGTGTGTGTGTGTGTGTGTGTGTGTGTGTTTGGGAGGGAATTGTGTCCTTTGACTTCGCCAGCAAGACTTCTTGAACTGGCCCTAAGTGAGGCTCACTTTTGAATGCCAGATGCTGGATCTGGCAAAAAGAAAATCCCTCTCCTCATTTTGTTTTCCCTTTGAACTTCCCAAGTGAAGTTTGATGTGGACAAATATAGAATGACCTTATACTTTCCACTCTTGCTTCAGTCTAGTTGTACAGTTGCTACTTTTTTTTTTGAAGTGAAATATAAAATATGAAAGGACCATGCCCTATATATATTTTCTTTTCTTTTCCCACTCACCGTTATCTTCTAGGCATCTGATTTCCACATGAGACATTACTTAGAAAGAAAAAAGGTCTGTGCATTTTTAATAACAGCTCTCTATTATCTAGACCACACTGCTAAGGTATTTGATATGCTTGCCAGAGGGATTTTTTCCAGGGGGCTTTGGGGATGCGTGGAGTGTTTTCTTCTCCCTGTGTTTCCATGGTAGTGATAAAGCATAGCAAATGTAGGTTTGACCTCTGGTTATTTAAACAAGGTCTGGTCTCACTGGAGTGACTGAAATCCCTTGGCTCAACAGCTGTATATTTTCATAGATACTTCTTTGGCTTTTTGTCTGGGATATGTTAATTCAGGGATGAGAAATAGGTTTTCTGTCAAGGGCTACTTTCTCTCAGTGGTAATCTTTCAGGATTGTGTGACATTGTTGAGCAGGGCTGAGGACAGCAGTGGGTAGGTATAGAGCGGAAAGAAGGTGGGACGAAATGGGACCTACCCATTCCCCTGACTTTGCTCCAACTTCTCTTTCTCTTTCCACCACATCCTTTTTTCTCTTCCTTTACACCAGGTGCACTTCGGAAGAAGAAGGGGCCGCAGATCACCTTGCTCCACTGGTTGCTTCCAGATCGCTCTTAAACAGAGCATGGAAATGTGATGTGTTTGGACTACCACAGCCTTGTTCTCAGTATAACCACTAGGAGTTCTGATTTGGAAAAAAAAAACTTTTCTCAGTTTTGCTTTTGAAATTCAGGCAAGGGCTACAGGCAAGAATGAATAATTTTACCATTTTTCTTCATACTGCAAGAAAGTCTTTGAAAACTGCACAGTTTTATTTTTGAAGACTATTTGACATTCTGGAACTTTTCTGTGCAATAAAATATAAGTAACATACATATAAACTGCACATGGGCTTTTTGTGGGGGGGAAATAACATTTTCTGCTGAGAAACAAAATTTCCTGTACAGGAAATAGCATATCCTGTACAGAAAACAACATTTCTCCATAGAAAACAAGTTTGCAATACAGAAACAGCATTTTCTGTGTGGAAATGTCACTTTCTATATAGGAAACTTGTTTTCTGCCTGAAATGTTGTTTTCTGTACAAAAGTAGTGTTCCCCCCTCCACCACAGGAAACATGTTTTCTGCACATGCTATCTCATGTGCCTTAGGAGTAGCTGGAAAGGTTTCCCAAATAGCACAGCATGGTGGCTAGTGTGCTGGTCTTGGACTTGGTAGATCTTGGGCCTTTCCATACTATACTGTTATAGTGCTATCATTCCACTTTCAACATCCTGTGGAATTCTGGGGTTTGCAGTTTATTGAGGCCAAAGAGCTCTCTGGCAGAGAATTCTAAATGTCCCCCTCCTAAACTGCAAACTCCAGAATTCTACAGGATGTTGAAAGTGGAATAATAGCACAATAACAGTGTAGTGCAGAAAGGCCCCTTGTTATCAATCCCCACTCAGCCATTAAACTTGCTGGGTCATACTGGACCATTTGCTTCTTCTTGGTTTGATCTACTTCATGGGATTGTTGTGAGGATAAAAACAGCAGAGGAGGAGCTCCTTTGAGGAAAAATGATGTGCAAATAAAACAAAATGAAATAAAATAAGATAAAGCACCACATCCAAACCTTAATAATAATGTGAAAGTTCAACACCTAGGAATTTCTGTCTCTCTTTTTTAAAAAAAATCAAAGTAAGTAGTTAGACTGAGACCAAAACCCTATAGGAAAATCAACTGCTTGTTTGCAGTGCTGGTGCTTCAGCAAAAAAGGCAGGCTGGGGATCTGAAAGAGTGTTCACAGCAAAGAAGAGATCAGAAGATGGGCTTATCACTGTGAATCATTTGGCCCTGGCAGACAGATATTCCCTGTTGGCTCCTTCCTCTCTCACTCTTTTTTTTTTTTTTGTCAGCTCAGCTAGAACCTCAATACCAGCTCTCTGCTGCTATCCGTTATTGGCTGCTGAGGGTCTCTCCACTATAAAAGAAAGAAGGCAGTGATTTATTTTCGATTAGCTTTGGCGAGAGAGAAGCCAGGTCTGGCAGTTATCGTTCATAATTTATAAATAGCTCTTCCTGTGGTGATAAAACAGCTTGAAGAAGCCGACAAAGTGTAGCTTCTAAGTTTCCTGCAGCATCCTCAGCTCGGTAACAGCCAGGCATGGACAAAGATCCATTTCTTGCTGGCTCCCTGCTGAATGCCAGGCAATAGCATTGTTTTCAGTGACATATCAATCCAGAAGGATGGTCATTAGTCACACTGCAGAGAGTGGGCTAAGAGAGATTTATACACTTCCTTGAAACTTCCAGTCATCACAGTGAACTGAGTGACAAACAGCTGGGGAAATCCAAAGCCATGTTTTGGTCAACTTAAATTTCTCAGTGCTGAAGATAGCTGATCAAAAAAAAAGAAAAAAAAGATGAAAATAAATGGACTGGGGGCATTTTTCTATGGATGTTTCTGAGGAGCAGGATTTCTGTGATTGGTCTGCCACTGACTTTTCTGAGAGACTCCAATGGTTCTTGCAGCGAAGAGCTTGGAAATGTTCCTTTTTGGGATTACATCTCCCAGAATCCATCAACCATCATGGCCAATGATCTTTCTAGTAATTATCCATTAACCGTCATGGCCAATGATCTTTCTAGGTTCTGTAATTATGAGTACGATCCTGGGAGTTGTAACTTGAAAAGCAATGTCTCCAAATTCTGCAATTATGTGTAGTGAAAAGTGGGTATCTTATTTCCCAGAGCTTAAGAAAATTATTTTTAGATTACAACATCCAGACTCCCCCAGCCACTGGTCTTGCTGGCAAGTTTCTTCTAGTGCTGGAGCAACCCATGGGACACATGTGTCCTTCAGCCCAATCGGGTAATCTCTCGAGAAGTGATCCTCACCAGGCATCTGTAAGTTTCTGTTCCCATTTGCCTATTAGACAGGGTGAAGGGAGAAGAAAAAAAGGAGTAGTCTTCTTTACTTTTGGTTCTGGGCTCCTCCATTATTCTCTTAAGCTCCACTCATGCCAGCAGGTGACCCTTGACAATGTATCCCCCTAATATGATCTTCGAAAGCTAAAATGGTGTCCACATCTTTCTTACAAGCTTGCATGCATAAGACACAGAGGGTCTGTTTATATGTGTTTAGTTATCTGAATAGTTTATTCTGAACAGAGCTTGGGAGAATTTTTTTTTTACTGTAACAGGTAAGGCTCCTGCTAGCACACCGGGAAATTCTAGGTATTGTCATTAAAAAAAAAAGAAAGAAAAAAGAGTACCTTTCTTTCAAACTCTAGTTTTGAAATAATCGTATGAGCTTAAAAAAATAGAGTCTTTCATCCATTTCTGGCTATGGTGGGTATTCACATATTACTTATTTTTCTCCCTAGAATTATGAATTCTAGTCAGAAAATAAAACATATTGGCATAGGGGATTCCTTTATCTCCATCTGAAAGGAAGTAATTCTACTGAGCCTCAGTTCACTAGAAGGATTCATGCTTTGAATGCAGAATGTCCCAAATTTAATCTCCTGCGAGCTGTAGTGAGAAGATCTCAAGTAGTAAACTGGGAGACATTTCCCTTTGAGAAATAAAGCTACATTCATGGAAAAGGGCCAATCTATATGAAGACACCAAATTGTATTATTTGTGAATATAGTGCAGGAAGCTCAGAAACCTCTAAGACTGGATTGTTAAGGTAAGAAATGAGAAACCTAGATATAGTCTATGTCCACCGCTTTCCATGTGAGATGGAACATGAAGCCATTAAGAATAACTCAACTGGGTCAGACCAAACTCTCGTCTGGTGCAGTACAGTGAGCCCTTCGTATTTGTTACAGTTTGGTTCCAGGACCTCCGTGGATACCAAAATTTGTGGATGTTCAAGTCCCATTATCTACAATGGTGTAGTAAAATGCTGTCCTTTATATAAAAAAAGGTCTGCTTTTCGGATTTTTTTTTTGCGGCAGGGGTTAGAATATTTTCAAGCCATGGTTGGCTGAATCTGTGGATACAGAATCTACAGATATAGAAGGCAACTGTATGCCATTTCCAACAATGGCCAAGACGTATGGGCAGTCCACAGTGGAAGGTAGATCAAGTGCTTGTGCTGTCTTCTTCTCCATCTCTGATCATAATCATATCTATAACAATTAAAATGTTGGGTGTGGATATGATTTCCAAGGCTGCAAAACTTAGATATTTTGCATGGTTGCTAAGGGGACTCTAGGGTTGTGAATCTTGGGGCTGTTTTGTTCTTTAATGCGTTATCCAATTTTAGTCAATTAAAATCAGTTTGTAGCCTGCAGTGTCATCTTAAGATGCCAGACCTTTCCTAAGCAGTGCCAGCTCTCACAGATTCATTTTTCCACAGGGCTTCTGGGACACTCCATGTGGTGTTTTGTTCAGTATAGGACCTCTGACCTCACCAGACAGTTTAAATAAGGAATGTGAATGGAAGAGAGAGAGAGAAATCCCTACTGCTTGCTGTGGTGTGGGGATGAGTGGGTGGGTGGGTGCGTGGGTGGGTGGGTGGGTGGGTTGTTGAGAATTAGGAAACAGAAGGGCTGATGTAGTTGGGGTCTGTAATAACAACAGAGAATCTCTCTCTCTGTTGGTCTCTGCCATACCTCTAAAACTATGATACATAGATAGCCCAAACTTGGCATAGATAATACAGGGACACTATGGGTGTGTGCCTTGAGGTTAATTAATTGTAATTAATTCAAATCTGTCTGAGGTTTTCGATATCATTTTCAGTCATGAGGGGAAAGACTTCCTTAACCTTTCCTAGATGTGAAGTCAAGCTCAACACATTCATTTCTCCAATGGATCTCCAGTAAACTCTAATGCTTCTCACTGCAGGATCCCTAAGCTCTTCAAATGATTGTTGTTGTTGGTGGGAGATAGATAGATAGATAGATAGATAGATAGATAGATAGATAGATAGATAGATAGATAGATAGATAGATAGGCTACTGAGGAGAGATGAGGGTAAACAGATGGAAAAGGCTGAAGAAGTACTGAGGTGGCCAGACACACTGCAGAGAATGGATATGAAGATGGGAACTTCTGCTGGCAGTTAATACATTCTTTGGTAGGTTGTTATCCACAGATAATCAATAAATCTCTAGTATCCTCTGAGCAATGGAACAAGCCCCCCATTACTAATCAAAACTACTTGGAATCATTTGATTATGAAATTACTTGATAGTGAAATCAGTTGGTCTTGAAAATCGTTGCATCGTCAGGTGGCACCAATCCAGCATCACAACTGAGCCATTACCAGTAAACAGAGTTTACAGCTTCCTTGTGCTACAAAAATGACTCTTTGTTGAAAATGCAGAGTATAATAACAGCTTGGGAAAAATCACAGATATGTCTCAGTTAATGAAGTAGATGTATTCCTGAATATGACCTCTTTTACAGAAAATTTGGTTCCAAAGATGGAAATAATGTGAAAAGAATAGGGATAGGTTCCTACACCACAAGAAAGGAGTGCAGTTCTACCTGTGTCAGCAAACTTTTTATTCAAAACTGACAATATGCACATGTGAAATGAAATAACCAGGTCAAGTATGCCTTGTGTAAATAAACAAAAACATTTCAAACCTTTTAGAAACCACTTGAAAGCTGCTTCCAAAATGCATCAGGAATATTTTTCTTCTTTCAAAAGCTTCCATTTTTTTTATGATTTCTGTTTTCATGGCTATACTTACAGATCTATGCTTTTCTAACATGTTGGGGTATCAGGTGAGCCAATCTAATTTACTTTCCCATTTCTCTCTGTTCTACTTTTCATACATGCTCAGTAAGGGATTCTTGAGACAGCTGGTGTTTATCTTTCTAGTTGTAGGTACCTACATGCAGCTAGAGCAGGATCGGCTTGGGAGAATCCCTTTCTTCCCCAGCTCAAGCTTTATTGCACTGCTTATTGCAGGCACAGTATAGTGGCTCCTTCACTTTTGTGAGATCTTGGGATGCACAATTCTTGTATAAGTGGAAAAACCACAAATAATTTCCCTGCCTTATGCTTTCCCTCCCATTCTCTTGTCTTTCGCCCCAGCTTGCATGGCTTCCTTCTCCATGCCCAGGCAAAAAGCCAGGGGACGGGAGGAGGAGAATGTGGGGGAAGAAGGCACATGCGTACCTTGCAAATAATCAGATTTATGAAGGTCAAACCTGCGAATGTGGAGGGAGGACTGTACTGTGACTCAGTAACTGAAACGTCTGTGTTTCTCTAGTCCTCCTTCACCATTCTCCAAATGCTGTTAAAAAATGTCAAACTAGACAGGGGAAGACAAGAGGAGGGGCTAGCTGGGCAGAAAAAGATTTTGTACAAAGGAGGTTCTTTGCTAGGGGTTTTAGCTGAGGTATGCCTGCAGTTCTCTGGACTGTGGCCATTTCCACACTACACTGTTATAGTTTACTGAGGCCAAAGAGCTCTCTGGCTGAGAATTTTAAATGCCCCTCCCTAAACTGCAAACCTAGGATTCCATAGGATGTTGAAAGTGAAATAATAACATTATAACAGTGTAGTGTGGAAATGGCCTGTAACTCCCCAAACCCTCCCGCTAACATAACCAATAGCCTTGTTAGCTGAGGGCTGGTAGATTGGGGGGGGGGGAAACGAAAACAAAACCCTGCGTTTCCAAAGCTCTGACAGATATTGCAAAGAGGGTACATGAGAGAGCAGGCTATTAAGCCCTCAGCCTAATTTCATGTGATTCTTGACTTAGGCACTTTTCGTACTGCATTTGCCATGCAAAAGGGCACCTGGGGCGTCATGTGATTGTGAGGAGCAATCTGCACAATGCACTCACAATCGTGTGACGCTCCAGGCGCCACTCGCACACTTTTTCATTTTCAGCTTTCAGCCAAAAATCGTGTGCAATTGCGCATTGATCTAGGGCCCTGCACGCACTTGCTGTGCGTGAGGAGCCTCTGGAGACGCAGCGGTTGCGCTTCCTGCCCCAGCGCAGCCTGGGAAACTCCCAGGCTGCACTGCGGAAGGAAAAGGCGGGGCTCTGTGCTGCCTGCTTGGGAGCAGGCAGCTTGTATGGAGCTGAAGCAACAGGGATGTGAGAGCCTCTCGGCAGAGGCTGCTCACATGATACCTGTACCCCAGCGCCGAGAAAAGGTGAGTTGCGGAAAGGGCCTTAATCTCACATGGAGTGGCATAGAAGGAAGGAGGGAAAGGGAAATGAAGAGAAGGAGATGGGGTGGCGCAGTGATGAAATGGCAAGACAGATTAAGTGACGGGACAGAAAGCAGCGTGCCCCACACAGTCCTGTAAACTCTGCCTGTGTTTCCTAGCCTCCATCCCCAACCAGGTGGTCAGGATAAAGAGTCCACCTTCTTCCTCTGCACAAATTGTTTCCTATGGCTACAGTTGACTGCCATCTTGTATTTTTCTTGAGTGATTTTCTTTTAGGAGTCTTAGGTTGTTTTATCTCAAATTCTCTAATATTCAGAGGAGATAGATGTAGAAGATAAGGCCCTAATGGTACATAGACTGCATGCGGGGGGGACCCCTCAGTCTGTTGCACCTGCTCTTGTAATTAAGGATAGGAAGGTTAATACCAGGAGTCTTGTACTTCTGAGAATGATGATGCAGATTCCTACAGCCATGCTATAACTGACTTTGGATTCAAAAGTCTGCACAACAGCAAATGACCATGGTCATTTCTCAGGAAAACTAAATTGTTTTCCAGTGCTGAATTCAATCAAATACCCCTGAAGGTCTCCTCAGTGAAACTGCTTCACTCACTCCACTTGTTCTTCCTTTAAATTTTCTTCTACAGCCCTACTTTTGGATGAGCTTCAAGTTCCTGATATGATAGCACCATTGGGCACTAAGAAGACAAGCAAACCACCATATCTAATGTAAGAAGAGGCTGTAAGGGGAGAAAATCAGTGCTGTAGTGAGGCAAGACTCACAAAATTGAAGCACCTGGATGTTATGATTAGCAGAGGTGATGATGTCTTCTGTCACAGGCTTCCTGTTCCCTCCAAGAGACAGCCTTCATAATGTGTGAGAGATTTATTTTCTCAGCAAGAATATACTGCTATTAGCAACCTCTTGTAATTTAAAGTATGGGTGATGGTGTTGAACACAGAGCTGGCTGGTGGATGCCTTGTCACAAGGATGGCAAATCCACTTTTCGTTTTAAGGTTGTTCTTCCTGCAGCTGCTCTTAATTGTACAAGAGGTCTCTGGATGCTGGATCCTATGAGATTTGCCCCTGAGAAACTCCACACACAATCTGGAACAGTTGTGAAAGAAGTGGCCATAAAACAGATAGTGGATTCATCACTCCTGCCTTGCCCCACAACATCAGTCACCCCAGCTTAAATGAGGTGTGGTGTTTTAAGATCTGAAAGCAGCCAGAGCACTGGGAAATGGCTTTATTTGAAAGAGCCTTCAAGAACTTCTAGCACAACAAGGCCTTTTGATAACCACCCATCATATCTCTTTAATGGAAGTCCTGAAAATAATAACTTCTTAAGACTAAGGGAATGGCATGAAATGCCAAACTCTGGGCCTTTCTGCACTACCCTGCTATAGTGCTATTATTCCACTTTCAACATCCTATGGAATCCTGGAGTTTGCAGTTTAGGGAAGGGACTTTAGAATCCTCACCCAGAGAGCTCTTTGGCCTCAGTAAACTACAAACAAATTCCACTGGATATTGAAAATGGAATAATAGCACTATAACAGTATAGTGCAGAAAGGCTCTCTGTATTTACATCAGGAGTGAGGAGCCCATTAGTTTTCCAAAAGACCTGCTTCTGGTGGAGGTGAAAATAGCAAGAACTGGATTATCAATAGGGATCTCTACAGCTTCCTTTATTTTTATTTATTTCTTGAGAACATGGCTATGGAGACGACTGCTTGAACTACAACCTATCACAATGAGTGATTACACTGGGAAGTCTGAAGATAGTGATGGAATATCCAAGCCAAGTGACAGACTGCATGGCCCTGGTGTAGACAAAGGCTAAACTATCCCAGATCTTTATTTGTGATGCATGACCATACCATGCTAAACACACTGATCTCATCTGATTATGGAGACTAACAGGATTTGGCCTGATTAATATTTGGATGGGAGACTAACAGAGAGTACTAGGGATTTCCAGGTAAGCCTAGCAAATAATTCTAACTGAAACCCTAGAGAGCATCTGATTGTCAGAACTGACAATCCTGGTCTAGATGGACCAATGGTCTGCTCAGTATAAGGGAGTTTCCTATGCTCCTGTATCTAGAGACATCTGAAAGATGGATTCTCCACCAGATACACTCCTGTTTTTAAAACTTTGTTGTACAGTCAGCCCTGCACATTCACTAGGGTTAGGGGCACAGGATCCCCACAAAAGTGGGAAAATTGCAAATATTAGAATGTATGTGTGTGTGGGAAGGGGGTTGAGGCATGGCAGGGAGAACTGACTCCCAGGGTCCAAACCAGGTCAGGGAAAGGAGAGGGAAAAGGAGTGGGTTGGTATGGTCGCCCTATATTTCTTCTTGCTCATTTATTTCCTTCCTTGGGTGTGTGTGGGACATCAGGAGCAAGTTGTGGTGCTGAGAAATTGATTTGCAAACCATCCTTAGTGGTCAGCCAGTGGTTCGTGGAGGAGGAAGATCAGAGGCTGGTTTTTAAAGGGCCGTGTGGCCTGATCAGTGCTGTTGAGAGGGAAGGTTTTTCCCAGAAAAGAAGCATCTGGGGGATAGGGGTTGGAGAAACCTACAAGTAATCAAATCCATGAAAGTCAAACCCACAGATGTGGAGGGTCAACTGTAGTTTCATTTTAAAGGAGTTATGTTCCAAATTCCAAGAGCGAATCCTCCCCCCTCTATAAAATATCTATTGCATTTAGCTGAGGCTACAAATAGTGTGTACAATTTTCTTCTTCTAGAGAGAAACAGCTAGAGATAAACATGGATTGGCAGAGTTCAGTTGTGAACCTTTCCCTTATCAGGTGGCATTACAAAGGAAAGTCTTGCTGGGTACACACAACAGCTGTGTGAGCATCCAGGGTTTTCATTATAGCAGTTTCGTTTTTCCTCCAGCTCTAGCAACAGCTTTCTCATGCACAGTAGAGATGGATTCTGGCACATATCAAGTAGAAAATTGTGCTTGTCAGAAGAACAAGCATACACAGCTAACAGTTAATAACATTTTTTTAAAAAAAGCAAGCTTATTTTAGAATCTACATCTTTTCAGTGTTAGGCTGTGTTATCAAGGTGCAAGTCCCATTAAGATCAGGGGGCTTACTTGCTTGTAAATGTGCCTCAGACCTACATGTTCATCATTACGTTTGCCCCTCAAATCCAGTGCAATAGAAGTGGTTTGGAGTCAGTGACAGTAGGACATCCAAAAATCCTCCCAGCAGAATGGCAAATAAGCAGAGCTGAAGCTGCACCGAAGCTTGGGTGACATCATCCCACTGAACAAGCACAAGGCTGAATATAAATTGGGCATTAAGGGACTACAGCAATATGGGAAAATGTGGCAGCAACAAGAAGTGTCAAAGGACCTTGGCAATGTTGAGTTCCCTTTCTCTGTTTTGGTATTAAAATAAAACGTGAGACAGTATTTGCTGCTTGGGTACCTTCTAGATTTGCAGTATGATACTCCGATCCTGACGTAGCCTGTCTGCATCCAAGGAACACACCAGCCACTGTTTCACTGTTTCCATTGGAGTGGCCAGTGGGAATGGTGAATCCACTCTTGGTTTTATAACCAGCCTTCCCACAGCTGCTTTGGGTTGTATGGGAGCTCTCCCGATGCTGAGTGTCTGTTAGGAACAGGATTCCATACAACCTGGGGGAGCTGCAGGAGGGGCAGCTTTGAAACTGACAGTGGATTCACCACTCCACATCAATGGATCCACTGGCCGCTCCAATTTGCACCTGTTGATGGTTGGTTTATTTAAGATCCTTAGGATCCTCAGCGGAGGGCTTTCCCTTAGTCCCACCATTGTCACAGGCCCATCTGGTGAGGACATGTTGTTACCCTGGCTTTTGAGGGTCCTCTGGAGGACACCTGAATTTTACAAAGGTTGGGGAAATTAGCAGAGTACAATGTGGCAAAACGGAAGGCAAGGCAATGCAGCGAGATCTTTTATCCTGTGTTTATAGGGTCAGACTGCATGAGAAAGAGAGAAATCAAGTGTCCTTTTAAGTGGTCTTTTATTTGGTAGAATTGGCAAAGTTTCATCACACTCACACACAAAGCATTCACTCACACAAGCACACAAGGACTACTGAGTTGAAGCTCTTAAGAGAGGGAAGAGTTAAAGGGACAAAGCAAATATTCTACACCTGATCCTGAAGGCTGCTGTTTCAGGAAAACATGGGGACAAATCAGATGACAAAGAAAAAGACTGACAGGAGCCTTTATGCTAGCAGATTCTAGTCAAAGGTAGAAATTCTCCAGAAAAAGAGAGAGAGCAAGGTAGCCAGCCAGCAAGAGGAAGAGAGAAGGACCAAAGCCAGAAAGAGAGAGAGAAAGCTAGCTAAAGCCCCAAAGGGAACACAAATATAAACATGCATGCCTGTGGGGGGCGGGGGGGGGAGACCCTTTTTTCCTAGGAAAGGACAAATGGCAGAATCAGGCAGATGGGGCAAGCAATTTTTATGGCAGTGTAATCAGGGATCAGGAAAAGGATAGGTGTGAGGATTTGTTTGAAATCTTCCTGTTTTCCTGAACCAGAGTTATCAACCAAAAACTCTTTCTTTGAAGTTTCCAACAACTGGGAGTCAAATTAAGTAGGTGGCCAGTTTTTATGGCTTGGTTTTCCAGAGGATATGCAAACCACAGAAGGTTTTGTTCTTTCAGGAGATTCCTTTTGTTCTCCTTGCAAGAGCCATTAAGTTGAACTCAGCCATGCTCTGAGATCATCTCTGACCTGTTTTTCAGTCAATCCTCTTCCACATGGCCTTATCTAGTCATTGTATGTGATTTCTATTTTATGCCAATTAAACATATATGCCAATATCTATCTATCTATCTATCTATCTATCTATCTATCTATCTATCTATCTATCTATCTATCTATCTATCTATCCATCCATCCATCCATCCATCCATCCACCCACCCACCCACCCACCCACCCACCTACCCACCCACCCACCTACCTACCTACCTACCTAATCAGACAATCAGGATAATGGAGTTACAATATGAGAGGGTATTTTATGTTGATCCCCCCTCTGCCCCCTTTTTGCTGGCGGGTAAAGATCTTTTTATTTAAACAGGAATTTTATGATTAATAGGCTGTGCAGAAAGCCTTTTAATGGTGTGTGTGTGTGTGTGTGTATGTGTGTGTATAGGATTGTTATCTTTATTTTTATGTCTTTTAAATGAGCTTGTACTGTTTTAACTTGTGGGTATTTTTCATGGTAGTTAATTTAATTTTTTAAAACTCTTGAATTACTTCTGTATTTTTTACTTCTTTATTTTAGTTAGATTTTGTTGGGAAAAAGGCAGGCTATAAAATAAATAAATAAATAAATGAGAGAGACACTTACACCAAATGCATCAGTTTTCAGATTGT
>CAOKZL010002879.1:0-150515 GCA_948472985.1 Iguana delicatissima
GTAGGTGTGAATTGCTCCCCTTTGTTCCTCCTTCAGTAAGTGAAAGTGCTAATTGAGCTCTCCGCAGACCTACAGAAGTAACCTTGAGAGCCGTCCAAAAGGCTTGCTTTGTACTTTTATCTACTGGGAAAACTTAGGGAGGATTACTAATCAAAAGCAATAATTTGTATCACTCTCTAAACTAACTCATTGCTTTCTTCTATATACGTGTATGCTAAATCAATGATGTAATGGGAAAGTTAACCAAAGATCTTTTTCTTCTGTGATGGGCTGGCTAAATGAATGATTGATTGCTGACATAGAAGACCAAAGGTATATAGTGATGCTACCTTAATTAATTAGCACGACAATTCCTGAATATTTGTCGTCCTTACGCAAGTAATTGTTAACAATAAAAAGGCTTTTTGATTTTTCCCTGGAAACCTGGTCTTCGTCTCTTTTCTGGCCACAACAGTATCATGTCAAAGATGATAATTCTTTGAAGACCTTCTTATTAAAAGATGCCTTCAGCATTTAACGGGTTGGGATAGTGCAGCTGGTGTGCTGTATCTTAATATGCAAAATGTTAATGTGTTTTTGCACATTACAAGCCAGCTAGAACCTTAAGATCTACTGGAGAAGGCTTTCTTTCCGTCCCACCACCATCCCAGGCTCGCCTGGTGAGGATATGGGAGAGAACCTTCTCAGTGGCTGCTCCCACCCAATGGAACTCTCTTCCACAAGAGGTTAGGCATGCCCTCTCCCTGCTTTCCATTTGCCAACAGGCAAAAACTTTTCTCCTTAAACAGGCTTTCATCTAAGCGGGGCACCTTTGTTTATTAACTGTTGTACTGGAATATCCTTTTAAGTGTTTTTATGATTTTATATCTGTTTAATAGTTTTTAACTGTTTTGAATGTTTTAATGTATTTAATATTTTTAATGTGTATTTATTGTTGGAAGCCACCTTGGGTCCCAATTCTTCGAGAAAGGCTGCCTAGAAATACAACAAATAAAATAAAATAAAATAAAATAATTTTTTTTAACCATTTCAGAATTACTGTTTTGATTACAGTGGCTTGATCACATCTGTGGGGGATACATTTCCGGGCTTATCATGGATAACGAAAAAAAGCAGATAATACCTAATGTTATAGTTTGACTCCCAAGTTGGGCAAGATGGTGAGGAAAGGAGGTACAGCCACTTCCCTCCTGCCCGCCTGCCTGCCTACCTGCCTTCCTTCCCAGCAGGGCCTGGTGATCAGCCCCCTCCCAGTGTCTCAAATCTGGTGGGAGGCCATGTGCTTTTGTGGGCTAAGGCAGGAGTGTCCATCTCCTTCCTTGGCTGAGAGAGGCATATGGCTCCATGCAGCCTGACTTACAGTGCTTCTCTTGGCTGAGGAAGTAGGGAGACTCTTTCCCCAGCTGAGAGAAGCATGTGGATCCATGCAGCCAGGCTTTCCATGCCTCTCTCAGCCAAGGGAGGAGTGTCTCTCCCTCCCTGACTGAGAGATGGACACTTCTTCCTCAGCCAAGAGAGTCATGGAAAGCCTGGCTATGTGGAGTCATGTTCTTCTCTTGGCCAAGGAAGGAGATGGACACTCCAGCGCTGGCCCAGAGAAACACACAGCTCTGTGCAGCCAGGCCTCCTGTCAGATTTGGCACCCAAGGAAGAGGATGCTTTCAGGAATTCAGCACAGGTAATCTTGTCCTCTGCTGCCCTCACTTTTGTCTGAGGAGCATCTTTGTAGAAGTCAGCGGCCTGGAGCAAGGAAGATGAAGAAAAGGCAAGGAAGGATCACAGCCAGTGGTGGCAGCCATGGCCCCGGAGCAGATCATGGGTGAATGAAATCACTGATACTGGTCCAGTGAACACAGGGAACCTACTGTATGGTTTAATGCTTTTTAAATATTTGTATTACAGATTGTCTTAGCTTATCTTGTTTTAACATACAGTGTAAGCTGCTCTGGGGTCCATACTGAAAGGAAATTCTTCCTCCCTCCTCCCCCTTCTGTTACCGCAGTTTCTAGCCAGACTTTGGGGGCACCAGATGTCATTTTGATATCAATAATTCGGCCTTCCTTACCCATTCCTTCCCACGTGCTTGCGAGGCCCCTGGAGAAGCACGCAAACAGGCTCGGTTGCTAATCGCTGGAATATTCAACAACAATACAGGCAGGCCAGAAATAGCCAAACTACCGCTTCAGGAGACCTCACGGCAAGTACCCTCATTATGTATGAATGCTACTTACAAAGAACTCCCTGCCCCGAGCAGGCAGCTTGACGAGCCAAATACTCAGCTGTCAAGCACTCTGCGTTTGCATACTGGCTACCCTATTGACAATTCGGACTTCATCATGCTAAATTCTGACCTTTCGGAGGCTTTGTCTCCAGCCCAAAACTCATTGTTTTCCCCAAGTATGGACTAGCCTACAGCCACATTTTCCCCTATAAAAACCCCTGACTTTGAGCACTTCTGTGGATTGCTCAAATTGCTGGACCGCCTTGCTGCCACTTTGCTTGGTGAGCCTTCCCCTCAGTCCCACGTACTGAGAACCTCCATATCCACAAACTCTATCTTCAGACTACCCGGGCTGCAGGACAGGTGCAGTATTTCCCACACCAAACCTCCTCTTAAAAATCCCTCTATCCAACTCCAACCTTTATTTCTATAGTTATCTGTGTGAGTGTGTTACATACATTTGTTTGACTGTATTTTAATAAAACACCAATTATTATTTCACATCTGTTTGCTCCTTGACTCAGCCTGACCCCGTAGACATTGGGTACAAGATCTCACTACGTTACCCTGCCTCTCGTATTGCTAACTTGTGCTCTTTGACTAATTTCCCCCAACTTATAATTTGGAGAGCATTTAGGTGTCCCTCCCAGGACCCCCAGAAATCATCCTGGAGAGAAGTGACTTGTGTAGCACCATAGGATTTTGTTCTGGGCCTAGTGCTATTCAACATCTTTATCAATGATTTGGATGAGGGAATATAGGGTATTCTTATCAAATTTTCAGGCGACACCGAATTAGGAGAGGCAGCTAATACATCAGAGGACAGGATCAGAATTCAAAATGATATTAACAGGATAGAAAGTTGGGCCAAAAGTAACAAAATGAATTTCAATAGGCAGAAAAAATATTTAAATACACAGATGTAAGAAGGGTGACACGTGGCTTGACTACAGTACATCTGAAAAGGATCTAAGAGTCTTAGTTGACCACAAGCTGAACATGAGTCAACAAGGTGATGAGGCAGCTAAAAAGCCAATGTAATTCTGGGCTGCATCAACAGTAATATATCCCTAGGTCAAGGGAAGTGATAGTACCACTCTATTCTGCTTTGGTCAGACTCCACCTGGAATACTGTGTCCAGTTCTGGGCACCACAATTCAGGAAGGATATTGACAAGCTGGAATGTGCCCAGAGGAGGGTGATCAAAATGGTAAAAGGCCTGAAAACTATCCCTTTGAAGAGTGACTTAGAGAGTTGGGTATGTTTAGGCTGGAGAAGAGAAGGTTAAGAGGTGACATGATAGCTATGTTTAAACAGTAGAAGGGATGTGAAATGGAGGATAGAGCAAGCCTGTTTTTTGCTACTCCAAAGACTAGAGAACAGAGCAATGGCTTCAAATTTCAGAAAAAGAGATTCCATCTAAACATTAGGAAGAACTTTCTGATGGTAAGAGCATTTTGACAGTAGAATACGCTGCTTCATAGTGTGGTGGGGCCTCCTTCTTTGGAGGTTTTTAAACAGAGGTTGGATGGCCATCTTTTGGGAATGCTTTGATGGTGCATTCCTGCACGGCAGGGGCTTGAACTCGATGGCCCTTGTGATCTCTTCCAACTCTAAGATTCTATTATTCTTCTTCACTATATTTATACCCTACCTTTTCCCCAAAAGAAGGAGTCAGAATAGCTTACAGATTAAAATTATTACAGCTGAGTTAAAATCGTACAAAAGGATAACATTAAAATAGGATTAGACTGTTAGCAATATTAAAGCAATTCAAAGCACACCCTTTAAAAAGATAAAAAGCACTTTAAAACAGTACATTTTAAAACAATACAGCACCTTAAAAACATTCACTTCCAAAAGCAAGTAGAATTTTCCAAAAGTCTTTGCCTGCCAACGGAAGGCTAGCAAGGAGGGAGCCATCCTAGCCTTCTTCAGGACAGAGTTCCAGAACCTAGAGGCAACCACTGAGAAGTCCCTCTATCATTTCCCCACCAAAAGCACCTATGAAAGTTGTAGGACTGAAAGAAGAAATATTACATTGAACGGAAATTAAATAGACATGCGGGCATCACTCTGGATTACACATCATCTGAAGTCTGAAGAGATATTTTTCTGTGAACATGAACCTGCTTGGCAACACCCAGCTTGTAAAATGATTCAGACCTAGAAAGGGGTGGTGGAGAAAAAGAGATAAAGAAAGATTCATTGCCCTGAAGCATTTTGTCAGCATCATTACAGCTAATTGAGGGAAACACATAAATGGTAACCATTTCCTAGACCCCCAAGATGTATGATTGCAACATCTGGCAAGATGGAAATGAAGAAATTAGGTCAAGCTTTTCAAGAAATCCTCCCCCCATGTTTTTTCTCCTACTGATTGCATAACATTCTGAAATGAGTCAAACTCAAATGTGCATTATGAACCACAGAAATACTATATAAGCAGGGGGCACATAGTGAACCTTAGAAGTTGGCACCCAGCTTTGGGAACAGAAATTCACAACTCAGGATGAAGGGAATCTCTTTTGTTATCTTATGCGCAGCAGTATCTTATGCGGTGCCGATCCAGAATGAAAGAGAAAAGCTGAAACTCATTGAGGTAATGTTGGTTAGATGAAATCATCCACAAATTTAAAACAATGAATCCTTAAGAAAGACTAGTTTTGCTTGTTGTTGTTTTCTGTGCATTTAGAAAGTTGACGTATGTCTGGTTAGAAAAATGGGGAACAATTAGCCACATGTTATATTTATATCAGTGAAAGTTGTAGCAGCGTGAAGATGCAGAAGCCCATCTGGAAGTTTTAGAATGTGTTCG
The DNA here is from genome assembly GCA_948472985.1 of Iguana delicatissima. Lineage (NCBI taxonomy): Eukaryota > Metazoa > Chordata > Lepidosauria > Squamata > Iguanidae > Iguana > Iguana delicatissima. The sequence goes on from CAOKZL010002879.1 coordinate 5,040, forward strand.
ATTAATATTGTGAGCTTAGAGGAAGAAAATAGCATTGTTTGAAAGCAATTGATTTTGGCAGGACGTGCTTGATGAAGCAGCAGGAATAGAAGGGTGACTTTGTTACTGAAATTAGACAGATTTACAAATCTGAACGTTCACAGTACAGTGGAATGACTGAGTCCTATGGAGAAATTGCTACTGATAGAGATTTACACTTTTTTATGTTTGACTTTTGAGAGTGAGGATGCCTGACACACCATTTGGGTAGGTGGCAATCTGTTGGGATAGACTTATCAATGGTTTGACTCAATATAAGGCAGCTTTGTATGGTCCTATGATCCTATGACTGCAAAATCCATCAACCCCAAACAGCATCACCAACCGTGAATGATGATGGGAGCTGCAGTCCAACAATAATGGGAGATACAAAAGTTACCCACCTCTTCTTTAAAAAAAACAAAAACAAAAGGAAATTATGACATAAGCGAAAAGTTGTTTGAACAAGATAATCAATAAATCAATCAACATGACTTATTTAAAAAGAAAAAGAAAAGTGAATTGAACTAATTATTACAATACTCCCTTGTAAAATATATAACATAAAATTACAACAAAGAAAATTAAAGAAAATTTACCATAACAACTTCTCTTTATTCTTTTCTAACAATTCTTCCTTTTTGTCAACTTCTTTCCCTCAAGATGTTGGGGGATTGTCTATATATCCTTTACTTTCAAAAATTTTATTTACTTGTACTTTTGTTATTGCCTGGTCTTTATTCTTAATGTAATATAATCCACACTGGAACTTCTGTTAAGACCATCTGCTATAATAACAACTTGTCAATGTGTATATTAATCATTTTGTAACATTGAATATCATATTCAGTCATTAATCAACTAAAGTATTAGCACTCAATGTATTTTTATATGTCTATATCCTCATATATTTATATATCTGTACTTTCAAATATGTATGCATTTTCAAAAAGAAGGTTTTTTTTCCCGTTACCCAGTCATTCTCTGAAATTTTCTTTTCATTCTAGAGAAGAGGTGGGAGAAGTTATCTGCCTCTCCTCTAGAAGGAAAGGAAAACCAGAGAAGAGAATTACAAAAGAAGAAAGATCTGTCGCTTGAGAGGTGAAAGAGCTAAAGTTCTCATGGTCTGAAATGAATCAGATCTTTGGCTAAAGGTCTTGAATCATGTAAGAAATAACTCAAATACATATTGATCTTGGTGTATAATTATAAGCAAGTATATATGAGTACGACAGTTTTTCTTCTCTCTTCCTCCCTTACTTTTCTTCTTTTATCAGAAATACTTAGAAAACTATTACAACTTCACCTCAGTTGTGAAAACAAACTTAGAATGGAAAGCCAACAACCCTGTAACTAAAAAGATCAGAGAAATGCAAGAGTTTATGGGACTAGAGGTGACAGGCAGTTTGGATTCTAACACACTGGAATTGATTCAGAAGCCAAGGTGTGGAAACCCAGACATTGGGGAGTTTGCCTTCTTTGCAGGGCAGCCCAAGTGGGGGAAGAAAGACCTGACTTACAGGTAATGTTTCAAGCCCAAGATGAAATCGTCACAGTTCTTTGGGGTGGCAGAAGTCTCAAATGGTGGCTTACTTCTGTTTTAATTGGCGCGCCACTCTTTTTCAAGGATATTGAACTATACACCAGACATGAAGAGAGTTGATGTGGAGAAAGACATTGAGAAAGCATTTAAAGTTTGGAGTCGAGTTTCACCACTGACATTCACCAGGGCACCGCGAGGCGATGCTGATATTCTGATCTCTTTTGGTTCAAGAGGTAATTTTTTTTAAAAAAAGACTTCATATTGTGATGGGGCTGAGTGTACTACCTTTGCCTTGGCATGGTGCTTTACAGACTTGGCAGGGGCAAGAAAGATTTAACATCATAAGGAGAGACCAGAAGAAATGACCAGTTAGACCTTTTAACCAAGGATGGGGAAATCTCTCAGGGCTCATCCAAAAGCAGGGAAAGTGTCCAGAAAGACTGAAAGTTTCCAATTCTTTTTGTTCTGATTTTGTCCCCAGATTTGCATCCAACTCTTTCTTAAAATATCGCAGGTTAATCTTCCTCCTTCCTCTCTTGTTTTTCCACCTCCTCCTCCTCTCACTGGCCACATCACATCTAAACTCATTTGGTAACTGATTTTCATTCATTTCCACTGAGCCTTCTTTATTATTATTCATGAGCTGTAGTCAAAGTTCTAAAGTGCTTTACCGATAATTAAACATTAGGGTCATTTTGTTTTGGTGCAAATGTTCCTCTTTCCTTTGCTTGATCTCTGTTGAATCTGTGTCACAGAAGCAATAGAAATGTTTAACAGTGGCTACCATGTTAGCTGAGAGCCAGTGTGGTGTCATGGTATGAGTGTTGAACTACAATCCTGGAGACCAGGGTTGAATTCCTTGCTCAGCTGTGGAAACCCACTGGCTGATCCTTAACATGTCACACAATCTCAGCTCCAGAAAATCCCATGATAGATTTGCCTTAGGGTTGCCCATAAATTGGAAGTGACTTGAAGGCACACAACAACAACATCAACAATAACCATGTTAGCTAGTACTGGGATAAGACAAATAAGAGCCAAGTAGAGATACCTTTCATTTGGAAAATACAAGGTTAATTTAAACTGTCCTGGGAAGCAGGGATGAAAAGCAATTCCGGTAATTCTGAGAGCAAGTCATGCAGATCTCCAAAATAAAGCAGATTTGTGCAGGAAGAAAACCTCAGACTTTCAGGAATCTTTTTCTCATCTAAAGGGGTTCTCAGTCTCAGTTTTGTTGAGTTTCTCCAACTCCCACTTGCATTTTCTTGCTATCATTTTTTTCCATCTCAGGTTGTCAGACTTTTTATTGTTTTTCCACACTGAAATTCACACAATTCTTTTGACACATACCATACATTTATTTCCACAGTTTGCTTCATGTGTGCACTTTTCCCCTTGAGGCAGTGCATTTCTGTGAATATTTTTTTTTCAATTATGCACATTTTAATTGTTTGCTTTTAAAAATATACAGTACTTTGTGTGCACATTATTTATCTAAAAAGCCTTGTACCTCTGTGAATGTTCCACCCAAGAGGTGAATTTTCTTCCAACAAATCTCAGAAGATTCCAAAATGCTGCTTTCACGAGGACTCTCAGTCCACGAATTTTTCCCCCATCTCAGCTTTAAATGGATAGTGTGATCAGAACTTTCCTGCCTTCTCTCACCCAAAAGGCATGTAGGACAGTGCTTTGCCTGGCAGTCAGAGGGAACTGGGAGCAGGAACCTATACCAAGTGAGCAGGAAATGTTAGTTGAGTTGTGTTACCATTTTTTCCAGCTTGTATCTAAGACTTGTAATCATTTATAGGTCCTTGCATATAATTAAGTTAGTAACCAGGGTTGGTGATGGTGAGGAAGCCAGTACAAATTACCAGGGTCAAGCAGTCCAGAAGGGGGGCCAGGCTCTACGTGGCATGTGTTTTTGCCTTTATCAGTAGTATTGTCAATTGTTTTTAACATCCATTGCAAAATTGGCTAATTGCAAAGTAAATAACAATAATATACAAAAGAAAGTCAGTTATTGGCCAATACAGACTCTAATCAACCAAAGAACGATAAACTGCATATTAAGAACAGACTATTACTATATTTTCATGTAACTCTTAACAAATAGATTTTTCAAGTTTAGTGCACACACAGTTCTGAATAACAGTTTGCAGACTTGTGCTGATCATTTATGAATAAAGAATTTTAGCTGGTCATTCTTTATGGGGTAATGGTGGAGTGGAGAAAAAAAATCAGCAAGGCGCAAGCTCATTCCCAGCACCTTTGCAAGTAACAAAAGTATGCCCAAGGTCAGATAACTCAGAGGGGCTATTCTAAGGCTTATAATATCCAGTGCAATGCATGTATTCTTTGTCTTTATAAAATCATAATTTCCTTTTTTCTAAGATGAGGGGTCTCTGTCAGTGGTGCTTAAGCATGACTGAATACTCGGTTAATCCCAGCCGTTGAATTTAAGTCAAGAACGTGCCGTTATCAAATAATATTTCAAGTGCTAAAATTAATCTCAATGGCAAAAACAGAAATGTTTGTGTTTCTTCTTACGCAGAGCATGGAGATTTCAATCCTTTTGATGGACCTGGGGGCACTGTCGCCCATGCTTATGCCCCTAGCAATGGTATTGGAGGAGATGCCCATTTCGACGAGGATGAAAAATGGAGTCATGGCTTAGATGGTAATGTTTAAAAATAGAATTCATAATAACAACTTTATCATATTAAATATATATTTTTAAATATCCCTTGGAGCTTGGAAGCAATAATTTACAAGGAAAATAGTTACTCATGACAAGTTACTTTTCTTGGCAACAAGAACTGATGAGATTACAATTCAAAAGGAAGGTAGCAAATATTGGTATTTTATTGATTAAGATAAGGGTGGGTGACATGGGTGAGGGTGAAGGCTCCACCATGCAAAATTCCACTAACAAACTGAACAAATGATTTAAAAAAAAAAATCGGAAGTAACTGGGTACATACAGATTAATGGTGGTCAATATGTTTCTGGGCATGACTTCTTTAACATAAAAGTTGGTACCATGGCAGAAATAGTGTGGACAGAATAGGAATAGCTACTCACACCACAAAAAAAAAAGATCAGTAGTTGAAATGAAACAACTAGATCAGGTCAGTCTTGCATAAATAAATAAAACATTTTGAGACTTTTAGAGACCACTTGAAAGCATCTTCCAAATGCATCTAGAAATGATCTTTTTATATTTCACCAGCTTCCAATTTTCTTATTTTTCTATGTTGGTGGCCAAATGAACACGACTACGCTTTTTTCAAAGCATGCCGGACAATAGCTAGTACAACAAGTTCATCTGCTTTCCCCTTCTAGCTCTCTTTTCCCGTTCACTCATGCTCAATAAAGATTTCTGGAAACAGCTTCTATTGCAGTCAGCCTATTGCAGTCAGGTACACACATGGCTACAGCTAGAACAGAATCTCACTTTTTCCCAGCTCAAGCTTTCAGGGCATGTTTATTGCAGACACGGTGCTCCAACCTGACACGAAAAATCTGTGTTGCTTGCTCCAGCGCTGCTTTATCATCCCTTGAATGCCTATGCTACAAAGAAAAAAAGGGGAAAAAAACCCTTCCAAACAAACAGAGGACAGGGGATTGGTGGTATAGGAAGTCTTTGTAAAAAGGAGCTACTTTCTCAGAAGTTTGGGTAATTGAGGTATGTTTGGACTTCTGAGGTCAGTTTTAAGGTATGAGCCTCCAAGTCTTCAGGGCCACCAACCTGTTTGCTCCAAAATTACCACTCTCGGAAGTCACTGGGAGAAGCAAAACCTGTTTTTTGCTGGATTTTTTTCCAAAAAAAAATTGCAAAAAAAGTTTTTTGCAGTATTTTTGATCCCCCGCGGGGAACTAGGGGGCCAAAAAACAATGTTGGGGACCAGCAGGCACTTTGCCTACCCCTGCATTAAGTAGATAGATCTCATCCATTGCTGTATTTTTTAAAAAATATTTTTTTAAAAAAATTGTAGAAGCAACGTGAAAGCAATAACCAAAGTAGTGTTAACTTTACAGTCAATAGTCTATTGGTGATATGTACTGGTGTAACCGTTGATTGTACTGGCATGTGATGTTGAGCAAGGGAATATCCTGTACCTCCCTGCATCACAGTGTCACCTCTGGTGTATCAGGAGGCTTCTGAATGTGGTTCCCTTCTCCTGTCAACTGGTCCCTTCATTCCACCTGTCCTGAAACACATTCATTCTAGCTGTCTTCAAATACCCAGGAAAGGTAGTGCAGTCTTATGCTTAAAGGAGAGCCTGCTCCTCCGCTAGGTGTGCAAGAGCAGCCAAAATGAATCAGGGCAGAGCTTTGTGTCACATCAATGGCCAGAGGACAGTGGTGTAGGGATGGGGGACGAGGGGGACGGTGTGCCCTGAGTGGCATTTTTTGGGGGTGCCGTCGATCCTTGCCTGCCCCCCTGCGTGCCGTCACCCCCCGTGTGCCATAGCCCCTTCCCTGCATGCTGTAGCCCCACCCATGTGTGCCATAGCCCCACCCACATGTGCAGTAGCAATGCCCCCACACCTCCACCTCCATCCCTACCCCACTCGCGCCAAGCTATGCCACTGCCAGGGGAATAGACACCATTTCCTGGCATGCTCCCTGATTATTCTTGTGCACTGGTAAAGAATAGGGACAAGGGAGCTCCCTTGTCCCCTTCCAGCAATGGTATAAGTAGATGGCTGGAGACTGTCATGATGCTTACTAGACTCTAGGCCCATGTACGATTTCACTGTACAAATCTATATCGTGATCCACTTCTTGCTTTCCTTTTAGGTTCCAACCTTTTCTTTGTCGCTGCTCATGAATTTGGCCACTCATTGGGACTCTACCATTCCAAGGATCCTAATGCTGTGATGTTCCCAGTATATAGGCATCCAGAACACAGTCAAAACATCCTAGCTCGGGATGATATTGAAGGCATTCAGTACCTCTATGGTAATTTAAAGAATATTTATCATCTTAAATAATATACTCTCAAGCATATGAAGTGGAAGTTAACTTGATATGATTTTTCCCCATTTTTTATTTTTGTAATAAACAGAACACTTCAGAAAGTATAACAAAGCAAACTTAAAAACAGTCCATAAACATTGACAATTTTGCTGACATCAAGTTGGTTTTAGCACTTTCAGTAAGGAAAGGAGAAAATCAGCTCAGTGTACTGGCTCTTATACAGTTAATATTTGTCACAATAGGTTGCATTGGGGATGTGTCCTCTTATAGAGCTTTCTATGTTTTCATGTTCTTAAGCATCTCAGATAAGAACGGATAGCCTCAATTGACAAAGCCCTGAATTTGCAAGACTTGAACATGGCTGTTGAAAACAGAGAAACTTGGGGGTCTCTCATTTATAAGGTCACCATAAATTGAGGTTAACTTGATGGCAAGTTACTACAACAACAAGGCATCTCAGAACAGTTTCTTTCTCTCTTTCTTTCTCTGAGTTCTTTGCCTTTGTGCCCTCTGCAAATCTTGTCCTGGTGCTTTGGAGCCTATATCATGCCACTTTTAATTTTCCAACATAGATTCTTGCAAAAATGGTCTCCCTGGTACTGCTAATCATGGCCTTATGGTTTCCAAAACGTTTGTTACACCTACCTTGTTTGCCAACATTCTTTTTTAAAAGTATGCCCTACAGAAGTGGCCTGGTGATGCCATGGCCTGGTGATGCTGTGGATTGAGCCAATAACAAAACTATTTATTAACCTCTGCGAAAAGCTAAAAACTAAAACTAAAAAATCATGTCATTTTTGCATTACCAAAAAAATCATTTAAAACAGTCTTGTATAGCTAAAATTGCAGCAACCTTCATATATATTGACATTTCAAAATATAGTCTGAGAGCTGTTACTCCTGACTATTCAGACATTTGCAAAGTGTGTTTATATAGCTATTCAGATCAAGAAGGTTCCTTTATGCTGATTTTATGCTTTTCAATTTCTTTTAGGGCCACCAATTAACCCACCTCAAGACCCGCAGGAGGAGGATGAGCTCTTTCCACCTATCCGGCCAACCCAACCTGCATTACCAACAGCTTGTGATCCTCGTTTGACATTTGATGCTGTCACTCCTTTTCGGGGAGAAATATTGTTCTTTAAAAACAAGTAAGTGCCTAATCTTCAATCAGACCAGGATCTTCACATCCCCTGCTCCCCATTTCGTGGAGAACAAGGGAAATGTTTCATTAACCACTGACATCTGCTGTGATTCAACGGGTAAAGAAGCCTCATTCATCTATTTCTCACTATGTTTCTAGACTGCAGGAGAAGAGGCACACCCAGCCCTACCTCTTCTGCTGTTGCTGTTGCTTTCCTCAAGTGGAAAGCAACGTGTCAGGAGAGAAGAGCTTGCAATTCCCATGAACACTCTCCACACAAGCAAGAAACAGGTTTTCACTCATGTAGACAGCCTCCAAGCAAAAAGGAACTTCTCTGCTCCTCTTTAGATGCATAATTTCCACATGAAGAAAGAAGCAGTAGAGTGGTATAGGGTTAGGTGCTTCCATACCCCATGTTCCAGAAAGTGTGATTAAAAATGCCTGAACAGTGTTAGAACTGCCTGTGGATTTGGAACTCCCAACTTTACTGAAGATTCTCAAATATAGCATAATTCTAATTGAAGTATTGGCTTGGGGAATACCACTTCAGACTGCTCATGATTGGAGGCTTTCATGAGTGAATATGTCTGATCGTATACAAATACATAACTAATCCAGCAAAACCTGACACATCAGAAGGAAAATTAGATTAGGTTTTTAGATTAGAAAATTGGGATAGGATTTTAAATGTGTGTACAGAAGATGGGTATGGAAAGAATATTCAAAGTATCTGGATAATGGTTGAAAAACACATTTCTCAAATGGACTGATGAGAATCTTTGCAGTTCTGGACTTATTCTGCAAAAACAAAATATGGATGGTTGTTTTGCACAGGAAATGCTAATTTTGTGATTTGCAGGATTTATTCTGCACACACACAAACAAAATGTGTGGATTTTGCACAGAATAAATTACCAGCTACAGCATTTTCAGCACAGAAAACCATATTTCTGTGGAATAATATTATTTTTTGCACAAAAAATGCTATGTGTGAATTTTGTGCTGAATTAGTTCCAAGCTGGGAGTAGTCCCAAACTGTAAACTTTCTTGCAGCTCAATAAAAATGATGAAAATTTCCCATTGCTTCCTTCAAGAAGAAAACGAATGAAGCATTACATCCTTAATAAAAGACTATGTAATCATGTGAGCTTCCTCCAGAAGGAAGTAACACAGTGAAAACATAGATTGGAAGTCTACTCTGGAATTGAGAGCAACACACTGGGATGTCCCTAGAACATTGATTCAAGTTTATTGTTGTGTAATTTCAAGTTGTTTTATAGTTTTGGTGACCCTAAGGTGAACCTATCACAGGGTTTTCTTGGGAAGATTTGTTCAGAGAGGATTTTGCCATTGCCTTCCCCTAAGGCTGAGAGAGTGTGAATTTCCTAAGGTCACCCAGTGGTTTTCCATGTCTGAGTGGGAGATTTGAAAACTAGTCTCCAGGATCTTAGTCCAACATTCAAACCACTATACTAAGCTGGCTCTCTGTTTCAAAATGTAGACTCTGGATTTGATTAAACATGCAAATAAAGGGCAAAAAGACCACCACCAGAGGCTTTGGCATGCTCAGAACTCTTTAATTCTTTAAACAACTTGATATATGGTGTGTCTTTTTTTGCACATATTGACTTGTTGCAATCCTCTCAAAGCCTTTAGATTTAATGCAAAAAAAAAAATAGTTGTGTCAAGTCCTGCCAAAATGAGTGGAATGTTTATTAGGCACAACTAGGTTGCTCCACTGATTTCAATCAGATTTAAATATGACTGACCACCTCTGCATTGTACCTTGAATAAAACTTCCCATAACCAAATCATATCCTATTCTCCTAATTCAATGTCCCCATAGCACTCTGGTATTTCCAGAGCCTGCAAAGTGGCTTTTAAGACAAATTAATACAATGATCTTCTGAAAGCATCCACAACTGAGAAGTGGTAAGATGATCCAATTGCTCTTAATGTCTGCAGGTTGTCATTAGATTCTTAAAAGTAACTTTCCAAGTTCTATTTCCATGATATCACGTCATATTTTTTCTTTCTCTCTCTCTTTTTTTAAACTCCTCCCTTCTCTATGTAATAGGGGAAAAAATCACTGTGTTCTTCAAAAGCAAATGAATATACTTTTCATAGACACGTAAAAACATGATAATGATATATTTTGTTACAGGCATTTTTGGCGAAAGCATCCTCAATATGCACAGATTGACTTTAGCTTAATTTCTCAGTTCTGGTCATTTTTACCAACTGGTGTTGATGCTGCTTCTGAAAATAATGATAAAGATCAGACACTTCTGTTTAAAGGTAAATGCACAACTTTTTAAAAATGTTGTTGTTGTTGTTGCATGCCTTCAAGTCATTTCTGACATACTATGACCCTAAAGTGAACTGATCACTGGGTTTTCTGGGGACTGAGTGTGTGAGAGACACACCCAAGGTCATCCAGTGGGTTTCCATGGCCAAGCAGGGAATCAAACTCTGATCTCCATGGTTGTAGTCCAGTGCTCAAAACACTACATTATTCTGGCTGTCTCCATTGCATACAGTTATGTACTTATTCATTACTTATTCATTTTGGCTTTTAGCCCATTCTGAAACCTAGAAGCAAATAGCAGCAAAACAAGGTACAATAAAATAGAAGTAGCTGCTTTGATAACAAACACTGCTATAGTAAAAGGATTGAGACTTAGGCCTTTATAGAGAATAGCAACACTGTATGGCATGTGTGGCATCAGGAAGAAGAAGAAGAAGAAGAAGAAGAAGAAGAAGAAGAAGAAGAAGAAGAAGAAGAAGAAGAAGAAGAAGAAGAAGACGACGACGACGACGACGACAACGATGACTAGGCTCCACGTGCTTGTGGATGGTCCAAGTTTATTCTTTAACAAGTCCAAAACATTTTATAAATTAATTGGCCTTCAGAGACTATATTAAAAACAAACATGAATGAATAAATACATACATTTTATATATATATATAGAGAGAGAGAGAGAGAGCAGTTTTACAATCTTGTAACAAAGAACAATACACATATAAAATATATAATATTTCCAAGTTCATACAGTGAAGTGTACTATTCATATAATAAATCATATACATACCATAAACCCAATCTACAACAGAAATTTCTGGAATTCCTGCTGCACTTTCTTTATGAACCAGACTGATATGCAATAGAGAAGACAAACTACATTTTTTTGTTATTTATACAATTCCTCAGATGTTCAAAAGCAAATACACAATACACAATGTACAACCTCTGTGCAAAATACAGGATGCACTGCTGCAATCCAAAATAACAATATTAGTACAGATTGAACAACCACCATGCAAAAACACAATGCAATGTACAGGTTGCACAACCACAGTGCTCTATGGACAGAATATATCCATTGCACAATAGTAACTTTTTTTGACCCTGCATGTGCAGTGTGACTTAAGCATGCATATGTTCCTAAGTGAATTGTGGCCATTGTGTGTCATATGTTTTGACTCAAACATGCACAAGTGGTGCAAATGATGACATACGAACAGAAAGCACATGTCCCCAGACATGTGCCTCCTTTTGACTCACAGTTCCTTTGTGGTTCCTTTGCTGTTCTGTTGCATTTTTGGAGTGTTTTCTGTTGTTTGCTTCCATTTTGCTTAGGTTGTTTGTTTGCATTTCTGTTAGGATTGTGGGATTCTTACCTTCTTTGCCTGCAATACAATTAATGAGATAAGACACATGATGATAAGCCTCAGTTTCCCTTCAGCTCATTGATGCATTAAGTTTTACGTCCTATGTCGTTAAACCATTTATGGTTGTCATTTTTATTTCTACTTATACTACGTTTGTGCTCTCCATCCTCCAAGAAATCCACATGGCACTTTCTGTTTGTTCTCCAATATATTTTTTTTCCTGGGGCCACCATTGATATGTATTAGTTAAAACACTTTCTATCACCTATTTCATTACAGGTAATCAGTTCTGGGTGGTGAGAGGTGAATACAAGCTTTCTGGGTATCCCAAGCGTATCCAAAGCCTGGGTTTTCCAAAAGATGTCAAAAGAATTGATGCAGCATTTTACGATGCTAATGAAAAACGAACATACTACTTTTCTTCTGACAAATACTGGAGGTATGAAATAATGCCAAAGGTGACTTGAAAAGACTTGAAAATTGTGGCGTTGGAAAGTATTACATACTTAAACTTGTTGGTTTGTTGCTGTTGCTATTGTTGTTAAAAAGAATAATGGCCAAAATTCCAGCTCAGCTATTTAATACACTCAAGTACACTTAAGGAGCATCTGCTGGTCCAAATCCCCCCATCTTCCCTTACTGGGCAGCAGCCTATGTGACCGACTGGAGTCTGTTCTCCTGTTGATTGGGACACATCATACTGATGTTGTCATCCCCTCCCATGAGCGATCTCCTGTGCAACAATCAGCAGGATCTCTTTTGCAATTCCTCCTTGCACCAGAGATCGCTCCCAGGAATGGAATGGAATTGTCAGTCTGCTACATCCTGATTGTTGGGAGAACAGACACCCATCACTCACAGCAGCTGATGACTGGTAAATCAGGACCAAGGGACTTTTACAATCCTCATGTACTCCCTACACTACTGAATACATAGAGATCATGATATGAATCAGTGATGAACTTTAGGTTACGCATTCATAACTGTGATTGTGAATTCCAGCCAAGAAGAACAACAACAGCAACAATAACAACAACCCAGTTCCTCAAGATATGGCATTGCTTAGCAACAAGTGGCACCACTTTAGTTGAAATGTTCAAATTCTATTCATTTCAGGAAGGTCTGCAGAGCAGAATATTCTCCAGATATTGTTCCTAGGATTAAGTTATAATCATATATTCAGATGCCTGTCCAGACATCTTCATTCAGACAGACTTGTGGTTGGAGACATACAATGCAATCATAACTCAAAAGATACTCCAGCTGCAAAGAGTCAGGAATAGGTAGAAACCTCTTGAGCTGGGCCAGAAGAACTGCCTTCATGTTGGCATAACCCCTTTTTGCTTGCTGATGACAGAATTCAGACAGCAGAAGAGTCAAGAAAGGTGAGGAGCGAAAGAAGAGTTGAGTGATGCCAGATCCAAGCCTTCCCAGCCCAGGGACATAGTCACTTTTGCTGGCACAAGGTCAGGCTAGGACCAGAGTAATTTAAAGTACTTTCCAGCATTAAGGGCTGGAAGGGAGTTGGATTCAACATAGCTTCAGCTGGTCTAGTGTCTTCAGCATCTTGGTGAGTTAGGATTGCATTCATATGAAAAAAGTCAGGTCTGACCTAAGTCATTTTGCTGCATGGCATATAGTGCCTTTCCCTGCCCAAGGATCTCTTGGAGAGACCATCTTCTGTGTCCCCTCAGTGGAGGCAATACACTTACGGGACACAGAAGAGGGCCTTCTCAACTTTTGTGCCCCACTTGTCGAACACTTTCCTTTTAGAAGCTTGAAGGAGCCAACACTGGTTTGTCTTGGGTGCCAGGTCAAGGCATTGCTTTTTATTAAAACCTTTGAGGGCTGTTTTACTTTCAAGCATGCACTCTTTTAGTTTTTTGAAATACTTTTAACTTGTTGGAATTGTGTCATGCATTTTATCTTGTTTATTGATTTATTTTAATTTGTTGTTGTATGAATGATTTATATTGGCTTATCTCTTCACCACCCTGAGATCTTATGATAAAAGGGCAAGATGAAAATATTTTTATAAAGTAGTAAGTGGTACCCCTCCTTTCCATGTACAGAAACTGACCAGATTAGCATTCACACTTCAACATTAATATTAGGATAAGGTCCACCAGCACACCCAAGGGCAGCAGACTAGCTTAGGATGTGTAGGACAGTCTAAGTGGTGTACACAGCTCCATTCTCCAAAAGAAAGATGTGACCATGAAGCTCAGATGGAAGTATTGACTATCTCGCTTTGCCTCGCTTTGCCTAATGTCAGGGCAGAGCAACAATCTGAATAAACATGAAAGGCCCTGGTTCAACCAAGAGGGATTAGTAACTTGTCTTTGTATAATGTCCCTATGGTTGCTAGAGTAAAAACTGGAGAGGGCTCCTGTTCCTTTAATGGTTGTGTAGAAGAGAGAATTCCAACAGGTGTTGCTTGTTACGCAACCAGCTAACAAGTGGTGCCTGATGAAACGAAGGAAAATAATGAACAGGAAACAACAAATGTAACCATTTCCTCCCTCTCTGCACTCTTGAAGAAAAACTCCCATCTGAAGTTAGAGTGGGAGTTGAAACTCTGTCAGTAGCGGTGATAGGAGCATGTCCCAAGCCAATTCTTAGGGGAAGAGGCCCTCTTTGAGTATGAAGTGGAGGTTCTCTGGACTCAAATTACTTTGTCCTCAAACCAAGTGGAACAACCAGGGACTTAAGCTACATTCCCCTCTTTATCATCTAGCATCTGCTGTCAGTGGCAATTATGCCAGTATTCCTAATAGTAGGGTTGGACCTAGATTTCATTTTGGTTGACGCTGTCCTCAAATAATGCACAAAAACAGGCCTATGAGGCCAATGGCTCAGGATTCACAGGTTTAACATCTAAAGTGGTAGATTCTGGAGGAAAACAAAATCCACAAAATTGGTTGGTTTGTCTACAAATTTCTTCCTTCCTTGTTTCCTTAGTTACGATGAAAGAACCCAAACCATGGAAAAGAAACCCAGAAAGATAAGAGATGAGTTCCCAGGTATTGATGGGAAAATTGATGCTGCCTTTCAGCACGATGGCAAGTATCCTCTCTCCCAAGGAGAACTAAAGGGAAATAAAGACAATGTGAACAAACTTGGAAAGTGCTGTCCTGATACTGATTCTCTTCATGATCTGGATCAAAGTGCCTATGTTTTCTGTTTACACTTGTTTCTGTTTCGTTTACTAGTGGGGATAAAAACTCCACCCAGAGACGTAGAAAAATAATGAAATGAGGTTTCCTTCTCAACTTATGTCAGGTTGTTTCCACAAGTGAGGCTGCTATCTTTAGCATTGGGAAAACCTTCTCATAATCACCCGTGAAAATTGAGATAATCGCTCAGCAGGCATATTCACTCTTCCCTAGCGCTTTTTGGGTATTATGCCCAAACAGGGAATTCCCTTGGAGAAAACAAAGCTGTACCTGCCAGCTTAACCCCCAACATCTCTGGACCCATCCATTCCATTTCTACCTTTCTGAATTGCAGTAGGAAACTGTGAAAGGAGCTTAGGAACATGAGGTTGCCTTATATTAAATCAGACTATACTATCTATTTAGTCTAGTCAGCTCTAACTGTAAACCGTGATCTCCAGGAATTCAGGTAGTATTTTTTTTCATAACCCTACCTGAAGTCCCCAGGTATTTCCAGGAGATTCCCCATACAAGTACCAGCTTGGTTTCTGATATCAGATGAGTCTGTGTATCTTTAGGGTTATAAAGTGGCATAATATGCTTCTAGGCATGGTCATCAAGTACATGGAGGGGAAGTGGGAATGAAACAGGCAAATCTGCTCCTGTGGACCTTTCACAAGCTGCTATTTCCTGTTGAGGTGTGATCCTTCTTTCTATCCAAATTCAGAGCCTCCCCGTTAAACTATCAATCAGGCAAAACTGTAGGATAGCCTTGTTGATACTAACCAAGGCACACAAATTTGTAACAGTGTAAAGATACAGTAATAATGACCAAGGCAGGATTTTCAAAACAAATATGGCAGATTTTAATGTGTTAATTTAAACCATGAGTCAAAATGTGTGCTACACATTAGTTCTGGCTTCATCTATGTTTGTATCCCCTAATCTGGAGATGAGCAGAAAGATCCAGAAACATTGTGCCCACTTAGAGTGAACTTGAACTGCTGTTTGCCAACAATTCTTTCTAATCCATTTCAGTGCAATGTAGAAAGAGTAAATAGCTTGATACTTGACAGTATAATGGCACAAACCTTTCCACCTTAATATTCTGAAACAAAGCCAAGAAAGAAACAAAATTCCCCCAAATGTCTGCATTCATCAGGATGCTTCAGAAAAGTACATAATTCCTTCATAATGGCCAGACTCATGAAACAGTTGGTATGCTCTGGAAACAGCTGAGAGGACTCAAACATTTTGGTCATTTTAATGCAGGCACTTGGGAAATTTTGTTTCTTTCTTGAATGTAAATGTTTTGTTTTGAATAGCTCCTCCTTTTTCTCTCCTTTTCCTGATCTGCTACCTCTTTCTAACTTGTTCCTCAAATAACAGGGAAGTGATATGAACCATGAACCATTTCTCAGGACACACATTTTGTATTAGCTATGATTTCTGGAAATTTTGAATTTTCACCCATCTTGTCTTGTCCTGCCTTGTATGTGTTTTCTCTCTCGCTCACTGTATGCGCGTGTATTCTTTTGACTTTGTTTTTTTTCTCTGTTTCTCATTCTAGGCTTATTGTACTTCTTCAGGGGCACAAACCAATATGAATTTGATCCTAACACCAAGAGGGTTATTCAGACCAAAAAGGCCAACAGCTGGTTTTCATGCTGAGAAGATTAAACCAGTGGAAATATAGAGTGTTGTAAAATACCTCTGTTAAATGGCTAACACTAGCACTGGTCCTCTGTAAATTGTCCCATGCAAGATCTAATGCTGTTTGTTTTCATATATTTTGTACGTGTATGGTATTTTTATTGACTGGAGGTCAAATTGGACTGTACACTTAGCTAAGGTGTAGGAGCAGTGCTCCCCCAGTTGACAGAAGACATTTTATTGTCCTAAAACAAACTTGTCTTACCTATTGTATCTTACAATTAACTTGCTTTATTTTGTGGTTAGTCACTGGGATGGTAAGCACGGGCTCAGTTTATGTGTTTGATTGCTCAGCAATACAGTTCTGGAGAAACCATGTTGCTGAGGGGGAGTACCATCAGCTTCTAAATGTCACCTTATCATCCTGGTTAGTTTGAATTGAAGGTCATAGTCCTATTCTTAATATCTTGGGGGGAAGCTTCATTGTAATCTGTGCCGCTCATCCTTGAGTACACATATGAGCGACTAGGCGTCTCATAGCTTTCAAAGACAAGGAATTAAAGAGAATCCAAAATGCTTCATGCAAATATCTTCATTATCAGATCAAACTTTGTGAGCTTTCAAGATGAATAAAACAGTTCATCTACTAGGAATAAAAGTTTTTGTATGTTTCTCAGTACTTTTTTCAAGTACAATCGGTCTGGCAAGAAATGGTTTATGAGCCATTTTCAGTCCAATGTTACCAAGAAAGGTTTGTTATTTTCAGTGGAGTTCCAATAAAGTTAGACAACATTTTTTAGGACTTCAATATAAATTTTGAATGTGTGAATTTTGTATATAAAACTTTTTTATAGTCTTATAACATTACTCATAACGTATGTTAATCACTAGTAATTTATTATATATTTTGGAGACCATCAGTATGATGACTAGATTTTGCATGGATATTTGTTGGAATGTATATGGTTCTCATTTCATTACATTGACAACATGTATAACATGTTATCTTGACAATAAATAAAATAAATGTTACTTTAACTTACCATTAGTTTTCTCATAGTTCTTCTGTGATCAATGGTGACCTTGAATGTTTTGAATCTGCATTGGTTAGGCCTCATTTGGAATACTGTATCCAGTTCTGGGCACCTCAATTCAAGAAGGATATCAATAAGCTGGAGCATGTCCAGAGGAAGGCAACCAAAATGGTGAAGGGTCTGGAAGCCATGCCCTATGAGGAATAGCTTAGGGAGCTGGGTATGTTTAGTCGGCAGAAGAGAAGGTTAAGAGGGGACACAATAGCCATATTTAAATATTTGAAGGGATATCATGTCACGGAGGGAGTGAGCTTGTTTTCTGCTGTTCCAGAGATTAGTTCAAGGAGCAATGGATTCAAGCTGCAGGAAGGGAGATTCCACCTGAACCTCAGGAAGAACTTCCTGATGGTCAGAGCTGTCCGGCAATGGAATATGCTGCCTCGGAGTGTGGTGAGGTCTCCTTCGTTGGAGCTTCTTAAGCAGAGGCCAGATAGCCATCTGTTGAGAATGCTTTGATGTGTGTTCCTGCATGGCAGGGGGTTGGACTGGATGGCCCCTGTGGTCTCTTCCAACTCTATGATTCTATGATTCTGCAAACCAAAAAGATAGACCTTAAACATAAATAGATCCCACAACTCTCTCTTCATAACCAACTACTGCATGCAAGGTTTAGTCAGCAGGTGACAAAATCAAAGGTGTTCAACTACATGAAGTGTTGTCATGTAGAACTGTGATAATGGGGCTTCCCATTATCTAGGCTTATCAAAGGGAGATACTTCCCTCTTCAGGTAAACCAAGGGTTAATGAGATGTTAGGATTACATCAAGGGTCACAGGGTGAGAGTTGACCAACCAAAAAGAAAGGGTCAGCATCACAGGTCACAAGGTGAGAATTGACCAACCAAAAAGGAAAGAGGCGGGCATCTTGGAGAGGCTTCCAGATCCTTCCAAGGAGGAAAATAAAACTTCTGAGAGGCCATGTGGCCAGAGAGAGAGACACACACAGAGATGAGATCTATGCCAGTCGTAGGCAGGCAGGCATGCCTGGCCTCCTGGCTTCTTTCTTCTAAGAACATCTGTGAGTACTAGAATAAAGTAGTTAGCCGCGTTAGGGCTGTTTATTATTTTGAGAAATTGGCTGATCTTAAGAATGTATCTGTGCTGTTATATCTGTTTTGTAAATTCTTGTAACTAAGTGTACCTGGGAGAGGGGGTCTCCCAAGTGTGATATTGTTTATTTGCATGCCTTGATTAAAACACTTTTATAAACCTCCGTTTCTCTCCATTTCCACGCCAGGGTTGGCACACGCTACATATGACCTCTCACTCAGGGCAAGGGGGAGGTAGAAGTTCCTTACGCTTAGGGATTAGGCAGAGTCCCTCCTGTTCTGTCTAAGTAATTCATAATTCAGGGGGGTGGTGGCAGCATATGAACTGGGAGATTGCCAGTGTTCCATGCGTGGAAGTCAGCTTTGGAAGGCTGGCAAGAACCCTAGTAAAAACACTGGGAGGGAATTTCCAGTCTTGCAAGGCTAGAAGACTCTTAAGAGACTGGAAATAAACCTACAGTGTCACAAGAACAGATTTTTCTCCACATTTGGGAGTAGAACTGGTGGGTTTAAGTTACAGAAGTGTACATTTTGACTGAACATTGGGAGAACTGTTTTAACTGTAAGAGTGGTACAACAGTGAAATCAATTACCGATCAGCCATCAGGGATGCTCTGGCTCTGAATTTCATACACAGAGAAAGGAGATGAAACAAATGGTATATTAAGCCTCCTCCAGTTCAAGAACTACAAACCCCAGCATGCCATAAGAGCTATGCAAAGAAAATTCAGTTTTGACCTGGATTATATCTGTACTATAGTATGTGGCCCTGTTTATAAAGGTACATATATCACTGTACATATATCACTTGCTCTAGTGGAGTCTTTCGTGTGAAGGTAGGGGTTTTTTAGGGTTTTTTTCCCCACAAAATACATTTTAGTTTGGTGAATAGAAATTTACAAATGTGTTACATACAATAGAAAAGGGGAAAAAATATATGTGTATATACTAGGGATGGGACAAATTCAGAATTTTCTGAATCTGAATCCAGATCCAAATCCCTGGAAGGTTCTGGGAATCCATGAATCTCATAAATCTCAAATCTTTTTAATCTTTTTTTTAAAAAGCAAGGGAAAGAAGGATAATCTTGGGCATGATACACTCTCTCAGCCTTAGCAAAAGCCTAGGCAAAGGCAAACTTCCCTCTGAAAAAAATCTGGCCAGGACAATTGTCCTAGTTTTGCCTCAGGATCTTCCCAGATTGAAAATGAAGCCCCTTTCTGCACAGACAGGAAAATGTGGATTAATCCCATACTTTCCTGCCTTTGTAAACAGGACCACACACTACAGTACAGAGATAATCCAAGTCAAAACTGAATTTTCTTTGCATAGCTCCTTATGGCATGCTGGGGTTTGTAGTTTGATGATGCACCAGCACACTTTGGCAGAAAAGGCTGTGATACCTGGTAAAACTACAAACCCCAGAGTATGAAAGAGCTTTGCAAGGGAGCTATGCAAAGGAATCTTTCAGCTGTCCTTGAAATCTCAAGACGACTGTACCTTCCAGCCAATCAAGCCTCTGGCAGGCCCTGGAGGCAACAATTTTTTAAAAAAAATTCCTTTCTGCTACACATGGTTTGTCATGTGGCTCATGAGAAACCATGACAGACACTTCACTTCTCATCCTATTCTAGCTATAGGTTTACAACCAGGCACTGGTCTTGTGGAAGGTGGTACACTGGCCTACATGTGGCAACCACTGGATGAGATTGTGTGACCTTGCCCTCTGCCCCAATACTTCTGATAGGCATCAGACCCACTGACCACAGCATTTATGTATGCTATTGATTTTCAGCACAGAAAATAATGCTGAACTTAAATATTAAATGTTCAGTTTAAATATACTAGAATGCAACCCCAGACATAATTTCTGAAATTGTTAGCAAAGGCCATTATTATTCCAATGGAAAATCTCACCTACTTGCCATCTCCCCTTGTGTGTCTGGTCTCCCAGGTTTTCAGGTGTCCCGGTCTCCAACAAACTATTTGGTTGGTGGATTCAAAAGATTTGGTTTACCTATTTTGGTGCAGGGATTCAGATTCGCAAATCTCAAATCTGCCAAGGATTCGAGGATTAAGATGGCCCATCCCTAGTATATACAAACCTTTATAAAGTCTTCAACTTCTTTCTTTCTGGTAAGCTGATCCTCCCTTAGACTACTAAAAATCCTGCAATATAACCTTAATCATAACCTTAGTCATTCAATCTTTAAAGGCTGGTATGGAAACTTTTCCCCATTTTTCCTCTAAATAAACAGTTAAGATTTTCCACTGATTTATAAAATTATCATTAGTTGTTAGCTTATCCTTTTCCACGACATCATATAATGCCATTATCCATTCATCTATTTAAGGAGTCCCTTCTTTTTTCCGGTATTTGGCATATAAGATTCTTGCTTTGGTAATCATATACAACAACATTTTGTTATTTTGCTTACCAACTTATTCTTCTATTGTGCTAACCATGTTGAGAAAATAAAATTCTGGTTTCACTGGGAAATTATTTTTTGTAGTCTTAATAATTTCAGAGTGTCTATTTTTCCAAAATAATTAGGCCCTTTTACAGAGCCACCAACAGTGGTAAAAGGATCTTTTTTCTGTTTTACATTTCCAGCACCTGTCATTATCTCCTTTGTAAATGTTAGCTGTCTTTGCTGGAGTCAGATGCCATCTGTGTAGCATTTTCAAGTAATTCTCTTTAAGATCTTGACAACTTGTAAATTTTAACTCTTTCCAGGTCCTTTGCCACTGTTCGAGATTTAATGTATACCCAATATTCTGAGCCCATTTCACCATTGTTACTCCAATGGAAAACCCCTATCCTGGGGTCTACAATTTTGACATTAAATGTAACTCAATGTGCCTGAGAGGTCACCTGGGTGAGCATGTAGGCAGACACAGTCGAATGACCAAAAACCAGGTCAGGCCAGTAAAATCCCCAGTCACGTAGTCCAGGAGACCTTAACATGTGTAATCCCACAATAAACAAAGGGTCCTCAGATCTGAGACGCCAACTTGAGATTAGCGTCTGTGCCCCAAGTTGAGCAAATATTCCATCAAGCAAGGACCATTTACATGAAATCACACCACAAACAAACACAGCTGAAGATCCTGAGACTTTGGCAACACCTTGCAATCCCATCACGCAAAGGAAATTACCATTGTGGAGCTTTGTTATTGCTCCAACACTCATTGTTTTCCCTGGGAAAGGATTAGTCCTCCAGGTACTTTTCCCCCTACAAATAGTCCCGGTCTTTGAGCATTTCTTTGGATCACTCCCAGTCACCCCAGCAGACCGTTGCTCTGTCCGTTGAGTAATCCTCTCAGCCCTCTCTGTGCTGAGCCCCACTTCTCTGCTGCCTTCCTGGACCCAGAACTTCAGGAAAAGGTGCGGTATTACCCCAGCTACAACCCCTTCAATACTCCCCTATCCAATTTCCTCTCTTTTGTTTCTCAACAGCTCTTGGGTGCGTGTGTGCGTGATTGCGTTGGTGCGTAAGACTTTCTTTCAATAAAATCATTTATTGGACATTCTTGCTTGGTTTTTGGCTTGGCGTGACCCTGTCAGGACCCTGGAACTCCAGGACACAAGCTCTGAGTCTGAGCCAGAGGTCCTGGAGCCTGCTGCACCAGCACAGCCCACCCCAAAGGCTGCCCCAGACACAGATCCCTTGGCCCCAGTAGTCCCAGCAGCAGAGCCAGGGGCTGCCTCAGACCCAGCCAAGCCAGAAGAGTCAGAAAGTGAAATTCAAGAGCAGGTGCCTACTTACCAGCAGCATCAGGAGCAAAAGAGTGCTCTCAGGAGGTCAGAGCGTTTAAATAGAAAACACCAGGCAATCAGGGTCCAGCTGAGATAACACCTGGAGGAGTGATCTGCCCATAAAAGCACTCACTCAGCCTTGGGTCTTGGTCGGCTCACAACCGTCCATTTTGGGGGTGCTTGTTGTGTATCTTGGATCCCTGCCTTGCCTCCTGGAACGCTGCCCGACCTGCTGGAATGTCGCCTTCTTTTGATCTTGGACCGGCTCTGGTAACTTCTCTTCCTTGAACAAACTCTGACTGTTTACTGAGTGCCTGGCTGTGACGTAACAGCCAGGGGGTCTCCTTGCTGCCAGAAGCTCTTTTATTTACTGCTGCTTTATCTATTCATTTGCCGTTCGCCCGGAAAGCTCTTTGATTTATTGCCTCATTTGTGAGAGACTTGTTAACCGGCTCTTGAGGCTGCTTGCCAGGCCTTGGCGTTGACAGACCCCATAAAAACTGGGTAGAAAGACCCTGCTGGTTTACCCTGCCTCTCGCATTGCCATTGCTCATGCTCTGGCTAGTTTCCATTCCCCATCATGTGGAGCAGAAATCAGGGTAACACCATGGAATTCTTAATCACTTCATCCTCTGCTTCACACCTTGAAAGTATATTATAAAACTTCTTTGTACTGTGATGACATTCATCTCTTAATATCATATCCACTTCCATGCTTGTATCATTTATCTTATAATCTCTGTGTGAAGGTAAAACTTAGAAGACTCATTATTCTGGGCTGAAAAACTATGAAGGGAGAGGCGGCCCTTTCCCCACTAACAGTGTTGACACAGCTAGGACAAAATATGGCTGATTTTTGCAGGTGGGAGAGGGGCTTGTAGAGGTTAGTGGGTGCAAGGGGGACCCCAATCACCATGGTTTGCATTGTATTGCTGTATTGTATTGGGATCTGCTGACCACACAATGGCCAAACCAACCTTTTCTCAGCTTCAGCCCTCTGAACCAGTTATTTTCTGGTAAATCCCTAGGAGAACAGCAGACAAATATGCAGCTATTTTCCTATAGCTGGATGCACAGAGGTGACATCAGTCTGGAAGGACCGTAAGAGGACCCCAAAGGTCCCCTTGGGTGCCTGTCAGTGTGCCTCCAGCTATAGGTAAATAGTTGAATGCTTGTTTACTGCTCTCCCCACTCTAGGAGTGGTTCTGGAGTTCTCAAATTGGAGAATGCCAGAGGGCTGGACTATTGAATCTGCATCTCATTACAACACCTCCTGATGCAGGACCACAGCCTGTTTTTGTGGTGGTTTTGGTGTCTTTTTGTGTGAGCAATTGAGCCAATGTTTTTTGGCTGGAAAACTGTAATGGAAGTTTTGAGGTCTCTGCAGTCTACTGTGGCCTTTTGGGGGTTGCAAAATTGAGCCCACCCTTGATTTGGACAGAGGAAAGTGAGGCTGTCATACATTTGAAGGTAATGTATTTATTCATTGTGTTAGTAACCTCACCTTTGTTCTTCATGGAACATAAAGCGGCATACACAGGAGTGCTATGTAGCCCTCATTAAAGAGCCAACCAAACACTGACCTCCTTGGATTTAGTAAAGTGGCAAAAAGAAAACAGAAAGAGTTAGGTTATCAGTGTAAACTGTAAGTGTGTGTGTAAAAGATTATTACATAATAAATCACTAAAATAATTATTAACATGAATACTACACAGTCCACACTTTAAAAAGCAATATGGGAGAAGGTCCATAGGGTATAAATTATTTGTTGAAGATGCCCATCTTTTTTCCTTCAACAAATAAATGTATGCCCCTATAGACCTTCTCCCATTTTGCTATTTATAATGTGGACTGAGTGGTATTCATTTTAATAATTGAATATGTCAGTGATTTATTGCATTTGTTATAGATGTTTATATATATATATATATATATATATGCATTTATTTATTTATTTATTTATTTATTATATTTGTATGCCGCCTTTCTCCCAGCATGGGACCTAAGGCAGCTTCCATCAACAAATTACACACACATATATTTTATACTCATATCCTAACTCTTTCTATTTACCTTTAGTTATTTCAGTGAGTTAGGTCTTATTTTTTCTTTAGTAAAATGGCTGCATCATGTAATTTCAGAACATACCCTAGAACTGATGTTTATGAATTTATTTAATTTCATTTATTAAAATATTAACAATTTGCCTTCTATTACATGACCTGGCAGCAGCATGTAATAAAAACTGCTTAACCAGTTTAAACAATATAAAGCAACTAAAAAAACCAAACAGAATAAAAGGATATCAAACAATGTGGCAATTATTTAATATGCTGACAGTAAAATAAGTTAAAAGTGTACAAAATAAGGCCCTTTCCACACGGGCATATTGCCCGCGCTAGGGCGACCTCCCCAGGAGGTCTTCTACACTGTGAGGCGCTCAAGGGCAGTTCGCAAATGGGAGGTTCTAAACCTCAAACCGCCCTCGCGCGGCCGCGGGGGTGGCGCTGCGAGTCTTATAAAAATCACTTCTCAAGTGGTTTTTATGTGACTTGCGCGCGTTGCCCCATCGCCACGCCCCGTTTAGAACTGCAGGGACGTGTTAGCGCATCTCTGCAGAGCTGCCCGGGGGCGGGCTCCAGCTGGCACGCTGCCCTGATTGGCGGAGCACCGCTGGAAGCTGGCAACCGCCATTTTGGGTGCCGCCGAACGCTGCCGAAATTCGCCGCCGTTTGGAGCGGCGAACGCGCACTCCCCACGGGGACGGCGCAACCTGTTTAGCGGTAAGCTCCGTCCCTGCGTGCACCCCCCTGTTTACCTGCCCCGCGTGTGGAAAGGGCCTAAGTTAGAGTCACAGTGCATACATGCAGATTTGGATACAATCAATGCAACGGCTTTAATAAAAAGCGACGTTTTTACTTGGGCCATTTCCACACTACGTGGCTATAGCGCTGTTATTCCACTTTCAACATCCTGTGGAATTCTGGGGTTTGTAGTTTACTGAGGTCAATTCTCTGGCTGAGAATTCTAAATGCCCCTCCCTAAACAGCAAATCCCAGGAAATGGCCTTGGTGTTGGCACAAACTGAGCCTCTAAGGGGAGGATCTCTCACAACTGGAGTGCCATAGCAAAGACTTCTTGCCACATCTTGCCACAACATGTAGCTCCACTGGTGAGACACAAAGGAGTGTTCCTTCAACAGACCTCAGCCTCAAGCAAACATATTTAGGGAAATTTTTCCTTCAGTAATCAAGTGTTTTATTGTTCAGTCACATTGCTTGATTTATGGAATGCAACAAAATACTCATCCAAGCATTGTCATCACCAATTTGTTGCCCTCTTGGGTTTTCCCAGTGCTTCTGTCTCCCCCACTTGATTTTGGGAAATATCTGTTAAGGGGGCGGAGACAGAACATGCATACAACATCTGATTTTTTATATGCTGCTAGGTGGCCTCCAGTAGAAAGCATCTAAAGACGGGCTAAACACTACTGTCGTCTATAGAATGGTTTCTCTGTCTACTTGAGTCTTTTGTAAGAAGTGAGTAAATATTTGCCTTTCTACCTGTCTCCCATTATGTTCAATTTCTATTCATTGAAAGTTTTCAAAAGCGGACTGGTCTGCAGAACCATCAATTGTGAAACCTGAAGAAACTGCCCAGGCCATTTGGTGTCACATACTTCCTAACAAACCCATAACGTTTTGCCTACTGTTTCTTTTAGTGACTTTTTCATATTTTGTAAACAAATATTTTCAAACCCAGTAAGCCTGGGGAAAACGCTAGAATATTTGTTCCAGAAAGATGTCCTGCTTTCAGATTACAATTTCAAGTGATGATTTGTTGGTCACTTCTGTGCCAGAAGTCATCCAATGCAGAGCTATTTCTCCCTAGTAAGCAATGTGCAATCTTGAGGTACTTCCAGAGACACAACAGCATCTTATGTTCAACTTTCCATTTGTCAGTGATGTTTGTGCTGATAATCAAATGCAGATGTTGGTACTGACTTTGTTAACTTGTTAATGTTAGATGCTATGGAAATGAGTGTTAGAAAATGATCACAAATGTTTAGTTGTGTATTATTGCTTAATAAAACATATCAGGCACCTATCTCTCCCCCTCCTTCCCTCTTTTTTTAAAAAACTGGGGAAACAAATACCTTTTAAATAGCTTAAATTTAAAGTCAAAATAGATAGGAAAGAAAATAGCTACCACTTTGAAGGTTCAGGGACAGTTTGGAAATATTTTCTGAATATGGCTAGTTCTTGTGGATTTTTACCAATTCACCTGAAAACATTCAATTCATTTTACAGCTGACTTCAGATTTCCCAAACTTTTTCCAACAATATTTTGGAAAATGTTTACTTTTTCTCACCTCCTCCCCCTCCAACCCTTGAAAAAAGAAAATCACTTTACTGAGCTTTCTCTAAAAACTCTTTACCCTATTCAGTAGCAGTTGGCATTCCTTCCCCACAACATAGACATTACACAGTGGAGCCAACTAACTTCACTCATCCCCTCACAAATGTTGCATGCAATGTAATGAAGTCCTCTGCATTTTGGAAGATATAAAACTGTGGCCATACTGGCAAAACCACTGCTGCTGCCATCACTTGTACCAGTAGCAGCAAAAACACAAAGAAAAGCAGAGGGAGGAACAGGAGGAAACTTAAAACAAGGAGAGAGAAGGTGTGCTGTTGCCACAGCTATTGACAATTACTTAGCTGGGCTCTGTCTTGGTAAGGGCCAAAATCACTACACAATCCCATAATAACATGGGATGCTGATGTCTTCTTTTCAGAACACTTTGTTTGACAGGTTCTGGGGAATGGCTCAAACAGCTGACCAATCAGGAGCAAGATTGACCAACTGTATGAACGTGGGCCTAAGCAGGTTGACCTGACTTTCTAAGGTTTCAGCCTGGTCCACCGAGTCACCATAAAACCATCATCCCGAGGCTGGCTCTCTCATTCAGCTTTGGATTGGTTTACTTATCCTCCCCTGTTTGGTGCTGACATTCAGGACTGGATTGGTTTTCAAGGGGAGTTCTATTAGTGTTATTTTGTCACAAGCTTGGTGGCTTGATCATGAGGCCAGATAAAACTGGAGATCATGGACCTGAGTACCCATTACCTTATTTAACAGGTATCCCCTTAGGGTGAGGCTATTGGGGCACACCCAGGTTCGAGTCATGGTCTTGCTTCAGCCCCAGTCCCAGGTGACAAGAAAACTATGCATTGGCTTTCATCCATGTAGGATCCCACTTTTGTTACTCCTGGATTCCCTGCCTGGTCATCTGACGCATGAGTTGCCTGCTTTCAATATCTGTCCCCCATGCCAAACCAACCTTTCTGAGCTGTAACTGATAAAAGCTGTGTTCCCAGTTTCTCTAACCATAAATAGAGTGGAAAATTTCATGAGGCTATTTAATTGGGCTTGCAAGTTCAGACTAGGCAATTCAAATAAACACAGATGTCAGAATTTTAGTTCTATAATTGAGCTCTAAAATGCCCTAAACGTGAAACATTGCACATGTTCACTGTGAAAAATTAGTACAGTTCCAGTTTAGAACCAGATGTTATTTTGCTACAGAGTGCTTTACAGAAAACTTAACCCAGAGGATAATACAAAACGTTCCCTCTGGAAATATCAAGCACAGGATTTATCAGACAGGCAAAGGAGCTAATTGTACACCTAAGAAGATACCAAATTCAGGTAATCTGTTTACTCAGGAAGTAGATTTTTGGCTTCTACAAATGTGGTGCTTCTTTCTTTACAGTCTGAACAATCCAGCTACTGTCAATAAATGATGCTGCATCTCTTTCAGGTCAATATATGCAAGTACTTGATGTGCGATAGTCTATTTTACAGGGGAAGAGGTGTGTTTTTTTTTGGGGGGGGTAGCATGGTGTAGTGTTTTGAATGTTGAACTATGACTCTGGAGACCACAGTTCAAATACCTGCTCAGCCATAGAATTCCACTAGGTAATCTTGGGCAAGTAATACTCTCTCAGCCTCAGAGCAAAACAAAGGCAAGCCCCTCTGAACAAACCATGCCAAAAAAACAAAAAAACAAAAACAAACCATGATAGTGTCACCTCAGAGTCACCATAAGTCAGAAACAAATTGAAGGCGCACAACAACAAAGCAAATTAGTTATACTGATTCAGGATGTTCCTTGAGTATACAGTGTCAACAGCACTATGCTTATGAGCAACCCCATCTCAGTATAAAGTTGTGTCCTGCAGTCCCTTACGCTCTTCCTAATATCTATGGGAAGACAACAGGATCTTTATAAATAGTGTCATTATACCACCCGATGAAACATTCTTCTAACAACAATCACAAAAATGAAAGAGATGAAACAGCAACCTGTGAAAACTATAACAAAGTATTAAAAACCAAAAACGGAACATCTGGGCAAGTAATAATGTTTTGACCTGCTGTGTAAAAATACATAAGCGGGGAGGGAGAGAAAGAGACAGGCAGATAAGCAGACAAGCAGACAGGCAGCTAATACTGATATCAGACGAATATTCTCCCTTGGGAAGAGACTTCAGTGTTCGGATATCACCAGAGAAGAGGTAGGCTGATAACAAGAAAAGATGACAAGGACTATTGTATGTCTGGTGATATTGAATAAATTATTTTTACATACACATCAGGAATAGAAATAATGCAGCCCCTCAAATGTTGTTGGACTGCAGCTCCCAGCATTCTTCACCCTTGAGAAGGTGAGGCTAAGGCTGCTGGGAGTTGCATTCCATATCTGGAGAGCCTCATGATTTCCAGCCCTGAATTACATTACTGTATAGCAATAAACTTGTGCAGATTTTGTGCATATCTGTATCCCTGCTTGTCTTCTTCCATTTTCCCAGGGAAGGGGGATGCATAGTAGCCATCCTTTTGTAGGGTCATATTCAGCAGAAGGAGCAAGAAGGCCCCCCAGTGTGACAGGACTGTTTTGCCATAACTTGAAATTTATAAAATGATACATACCTTACCATATAAAAGGAGAGGCCAGCAAAGTGATTTCTATCCAGGCCCAGAAATTACTTAACTTCATTACTTAACTTCTTAATACACCCAGTTTTAAAATCTAGCCTCAGCCTCTTTTGAACTTATCTGAGTCTTTCTGAATAAAAATGTCAAGAGGACCAAGCTTTCTCAGAACCCTGGGATATATCATAGTGATGTCTTAATGCCTTGTAAATATGTAAAATATATTTTTAGTGTTCATTTGAGCGCTTCCCATGCTGTCTGTCTCCATTCTAAAATCCATTGGTTTATAAGAATATGACAAAGACAATCAAGTTTCCTTGAATTCTTTCTTTTTTAAGGCCTGCTTTGGGAATATTGGGACAATTTTTATTTTAATGGAAAAGAAAATAATTGTTTGTGCAATGAAGAACAATCTATACAGAATGTAAGAGGGCATGCATAATTTTGACTCAGCAATTAAAAGCAGGATGCATCCAAACATGTATATACATTTTGTTTTGATTCATAAAATGTTAGTGAAGCAAGAGAGATTTCTAAAAAATGAACACACACTTTTGGGGATGATATATTCAGGGATAGAGACTGTTTGAATTAAGTTAAGTCCACTAGAGATGCCCACACTATAAACTTCTAGAATGCCATCACATATCCAAACACTGTTTTTTCACTTCTACCTGTCCCCAAACAGCCTTTCTTCTATAACTCAGAAGAAATATTTTTTGCCTGATTTATATAGTAAATCAGGATACTGGCAGAAATTTACAACACTCATTTCCAATGAATCACTTCTGACTCTTCTTAGAAGACATCTGAAGGAAACATACTTTTTTAACAGAGCCAATGTGTTATGGCCCTGTGCCCCCCAAGATTGATATGGTTTAATTGACAAATATTGTTTAATTGCCACATTAATTGGCATTGATATAAAATAGAACCTGAGGTGACTGGAAAGTCAAACCAGACAGAGGAAAATTACTGACTGTAAACGTGAGATTGCAAGGAAGGTCAGCCCGCACCCCCTTCCAGGTGCAGCCAAAGTCACTGTCATGCAGATTACAAAGCAACCTCGAAGATTCAGCTTATGCAAAAGCTGAATCTCTCCAATGGAATACAATGGTCAAGCCAATGTTCCCACCAAACAGTGATTGTTTTATCCTGTTCCCTCACACCTGGATGTTTTCCTGCCTCAGCTTCCCAGCCACTCAACAATAAAGAGCTATTACCACAGCCATTACCCCTTTGTTACTTAAATACTGGAACCATTAGCACTGTCTGGATCCCATTGTCTGTGTCACAGTTCCCATTGTCCACTCATCTGGAAGAGCGATTCACATCATACCTGCAGACTGAGCAGATTTTTGAAGTCTCTTACCTTGCTGAATGCCACACTGTCTCTTGATTCCCAAACAAGAACTGTCCTTAGACTTTGATCTGAGCCACATCGCTGCATTCCTCACTGCTCTCTGGATTGGTAATTATTGCCTGAACCCTACAAGTCCTCTAACCACAACTTTCCTCCCTTTTCCCTTAGTTAGCTCTTGCGTGCTTGTGTAAGTGTTTGAATCTTTTGTGTTCATATGTGAATCTTTTCAGTAAAACACATTTTTAGTTTACATTTTGGAATCTCTGGCTGGTTCTTTCCTGTGTGACCCCATAAACATCAGTGGAGAAGATCTCATTAAGTTACCTCATTCTCGCAGACCTCCTAATTTTGAGCCAATTAATTCACCATAGTCATGTGGACGTGCAGGCATCATGGGTGGACCCCTGAGTCACCCACATTTTGGGGCAACAGATGTGATGAAGCATGAACGTGTTGGACTTGGAATTTAAAATCCATTTCAGGAACAAAGCTGACTGGTGGGCAGTTCATTATCTTTCAGAATAACCTACCACACAAGATCGATAGAATAAAAAGAAGAATAAATATTAATACATAGAATATATATATCTACACTGCATAGTTATAGCAGTTTGATAACTCCCAGAGTCCTCTGGGTAGCAGCATCACTGACCTTGATTGTGGAAATTATACAGTAATCCCTCTTTATCCATGTGGGATACATTCCAAGACCACCACCCCTGATGGATGCCAGAAACGCAGATAGTGCCAAATCCTATACCATCACCAGAGGTAACCCTCTAGTTTCGCAAGGATCATAGAGATGCTTCATAGTACTGGATAGTATGAAGCCTCTGTATGGTCTCCCGTGAAGCTAAAGGGCTACTTCCAGAGCCATTTCCTGTGGCAGTGTTGGTGGAGGGTCTATTAAAGGGGGGGCAGGCAGGCAGGCAAGCTGCAGGTGGCAGGACCTCAGGAAGTGGATCAGGGTGAAAAATAAAAGAAAGGAAGGTGAATTGGTGAAAGAAGAGGTGGACTGTGGACCACTGAACTCATGGAAAGCAAAACTGCAGATAATGGGGCACTACTGTAATCCAAAAAGTAACAGCTGAGATCCTGCATCAAGGCACATAAAAGTTTCACAATGATGGAATGATGATACATCTCCCATCGGCCCTCCTGTAGGACTCATCTTCCTCCTGTACCACCACAGCTATGTAATGTCTGGTGGAAAGGAGATGGCTAGATGGTATCTGGCTATCTGACTATAGCCAAACGTCCACGATGTTGTCATCTTCCGGGAACTCCAGATGATGCTTTCATCATTTTGCATTTGGCTATAGTCATGTAGCCACACACTTCTCAGCTGTTCCCTACCCTGCACTAGCCACTACATGGCCATGGAGTGCATTCCAACCTCCACAATGATGAAAAACAAAAACAAAAACAAAAAAAGATAAACGCAGGCATAAATTGGATGTGACAGCTATGTTTTGTCTCTAAGATGATGCCAATCAATATTCTCAATCTCTGTAAGAGACTTATGGCAACTTTGAGACCAACAAATTCACTATGGCATATGATTTCATGGACTAGAGTTCTGATTGTGCAGTGGCAGCTGCTGGATTTCACACTTGGGGGAAAATGAGGTGTGATAACCACTACCAGTTTATGAAGTCACTCATAGTGAGTGTACTGCTGATCATCTCATCTGAATGGTTTAAGAAATGACATTGGGCCTTTGAGGAAGAAGCCGCGACTTTTGGAGGCTGCAGAGAGATAGTACTTCAAATAGCTCAAGTAGCCTAAAAGTCTACATGGGAAAACATTAAAATTTGTGTGTATGTATGTGCATGTCAACAGGCAGTTTGAAGACACATACATGCACACACACACACACACACACACAGAGGTGTGGGAGTATGATGTCATATACAAAATGTTTGCCATTTTACATGGAGCCAAACCCAAATGGGATTAACAAGGAATTCATTTCACAGGAAAGGATGACAATCTTTTGTAAATCCTTATTTCTATATTTTGTGGCATTAGTTGACCCATACCTGTATGCCAAATTCTTGATTTCTCTGTCTCTAGCAGACATTTGTTGATCTTTCACAGGCTTGAAAGTGAGTACAAGGGAAGAACCATCTTGGATCAGAACAAAAGCACATCTGTTCCCACGGGAGCCAACTGTTATGTTTTTCAGGAAGCCAAATAACAGGATGTGAGACTTCTTGCATTGTTGTCATGCTGGTAGGGGCAAACAGCCATCATGACTAATATCTAGTGATGAAGTTCTCCACAGTTTTCTCTAATCTCCCTTTTAGGGTAAATCTTCAAAACCAATGGCAATCACATCTGGGGTTGTCATATCCTATACATTAATGATGTATTATGTGAATAAGTGCTTTATTCAGTCTGTTGCAAAACTCCCACTGATGACAATGAGGAAGGAAGAATATATTAATATATGTTTTGATATTCAGTGAGGATTCTATCTTTCTGATTGTCTCAGCTCTCTGAGAAAGACCATTCTGTGGTTAACATACAACATGAAATCCCTTCTTGTTTTTCTTTTATTGATCAGTATTGTCCAAACCAGGGTGTTCCAGATATGTAGGACTTATGTACAGGACACACATGACATACCCCATCAACTCAGGCAGTAGAACCAACCTTGTCCACACACAGCCTAAAAGCAGAAAAAATGAGGGTGTCATGGAATGTGATCTTGATGGCCAGTACAGATGGTGTTGCAGGAAACCATTCAATAGCACTTGCCTGTTCAGGATGGAGCAGAAACGTAGTCAAGAATCAGTCCAAAGATCCAGGAATCCAGCAGGCAACATCATCAGACAATCAGAAAATCCAGGCAGGCAACAAACATGGAGTCTAGAGCGCACAAGACAAGGGCCAGCAAACACATGAGTTGTTTCTGACATTGAGCCACTGCCCTCTGCCTTCCTTAAGAAGGCACTTGGCTCTCATCCCAGCCT
Source organism: Iguana delicatissima (assembly GCA_948472985.1). NCBI lineage: Eukaryota > Metazoa > Chordata > Lepidosauria > Squamata > Iguanidae > Iguana > Iguana delicatissima. Next base: position 38,451 of record CAOKZL010002879.1, read on the forward strand.
GGTGCACTCACATCTGCTTGTCCTCCTTCGAGGCTGCTGTTCACCTGGGTAAACTGAGTCCGGGCCCATGACATATGGCACCAACATCATAGTGACAATAAAGGAATAAAATGGCTGCAGCAAAGCATTTTGAAGTGATAGTTCTTTGTCCAAATGTTCAGCCAGTCATGGCTTTTAGAAACCCAATTGAAACAAATGGATACAAATAATTTAATTAATGAACTGTGTGATTTTCACCTCAGTTTCAATGCCTTCTGCAAGTTTTTTTTTTAATTTGTATTGTGTTCTAAGGTGTTGTATGCCTCTTTGAGTCTTGCACTGGGGTAAAGACAGGAAATAAATAAATAAATAAATAAATAAATAAATAAATGCAAACCAGAAATAAAAATAATGTCCATTATATGTATTTTGTAATCCAGTTATATTTTTTAAAGATATTTTTATAAGTTTTAATAAAAATTCTAAGGGTTTTCTTCTTTGTAATTCAAGTGGTGGTAGGGAGAATAATGAAAATCACTATGATACTGAGTTGTTTGAATGCATTGTCAGTTCTGTATTGACTTCCTATTCTTTTTTTTTATTTTAAAGAACACAATCACTTGCAGTACAATCTCATATCTTGCCACATTTCACAAATGAAAATAAGGACAAATGTGGCCAAGCAGCATCAGAATGCAGTCAAGATGGCAAAAGTCATTAATAAATTAAGAGTGCAGCAGTGTCCTTTTGCTTAAGCCTACTGGGAAGGGTAAGATTCCACTCCCTCCTTCCCTTTCTGACCTGCAGAGTTAACCAAGCGGAAACTACTTTTGCACTTTGAGCATAGTTTTCAGCAACTATAGTAGGCTAAGGACAAAAGGAAGAAGTGGGAGGAGGAGAAGAGAGCAACTGGGACATTGTAAAAGCAGCCAAAAAAGACCCTATCAGATTTATTCAGAAGGTGGTTGCTGTTGCCTTCCTAAAGGAAATATGTGACTTCCTCAAGGTCACCCGGTGGGTTTCTGTGACTGACCTTAGTGGGAGTTTAAACCATGGTCGCCCAGAGTCCTAGTCCAGAACTCAGACCACTTCCCCATGTTGTCACTAGGGTAGCATAATAGCCTTTAGTCCATTATCTGGCCAAAAGGTCTGCAGAAATGTGTACAGTATCATTTCAGCTTAGCTGAGCAATAGTATTGTGTCCCATATGGCAAATATTGTATGTCTTCGCAGTTTCAGCTCACAACCGTGAGTCCCTGTGCATGGAAACAAAGTTAAGCAAAGAGATTAGATTACTGCAGCATGTTCTGACATTGTGCAAACCCTCTTCCTTTCTTACTATCCAAGTTGTGAAAATTCTACAGCTGTTACTCAATTATGATCCCATCCTTACTTACTAATCTGAGGTTGCTGTAGCCTGTGAGTCAGAACAGAAAGAACCTATATAAGCAGAGGATGAAGAAAAGACAAGTAGCATAGAATAGAAGGAATAAACATTGCAGGGCAAAGAAGACACCACTGGGACTAGCAGAATGAAGTGCCTTTCAGTTCTGCTCCTCAGCTTTGTACTGTCAGCATTTGCTGCGCCAGTGAATCTAGACAGAAATGATGTAGACTTGAATTTTGTTAAGGTAAATACCCACTTTTAATTACTGAAATATTCGTTAACTGAAAATGCACTTTTCTGGGCTATCATTTCTTTCTCACTTTTTCCTGTGTAAAATGTTCTTTTCAGTGCCAACACTAAGACCCAAAAAGCATATATTGATTTTTTTTATGCTTAATTTATTTATTATTTCTAGTCCTAACGAGGGTGAACTCATTGAATCAATGGGATTTTGATAACTATTCAGCAGTTGAGAGAACGGGTCAATTGTAGCTGGGACTAGTAATTGGATTTAGGTTTATTACTTGTATCCCACATTTCTTTCAAGGTGATCAGGGGCAACATGTCGAGGATAGGGTTGTGGTCCAGTATGACAGTATGAGGCATGTATTTTCTCCTACTCTCTCCCATAAAAACTTCTAGGAACCTGTTTGCATATTGCTTTTGAAATATTTCTCCAGTCATATGGATTTAATACTTTTTTGGTAGCATAAAAACATTTACGCTTTTTTAAAAAAAATCTGACTTTGGTAATTATATGTGACATTACTGCAAGATGCATGCAGCAGTAAGACTTCAGAGACAGAGAGAGAGAACAGCTACTGCTAAGACTAGACCTATCTGGGCTGCATAAATTCCTTTGGATATGTCTTTCAACCCCCTACGGTGCTCATCGGCTTTGGAAAGTGGAAAGGCTTAGAAATTATTATTATTATTATTATTATTATTATTATTATTATTATTATTATTATTATTATTTCTATCCTGCCTCTCCACTTGGATCGAGGCGGCGAACAACATGAAATACATTAAATACACTAAAATACATTAAAAACATATCCAATCCTCCCCATCTACCAACCCACCTAACCCAACCCCTTAAAATACACAACTTGGAAACACTGTACTGGGCACAATGACCTGTATTCTATATCAGCTACTTAGTTAAATATACTTAACTGAGTAACCTCTTCCAGTTTGACCTACTGAAACCTTACAGAAATGTCATTTCCCCATGTTCTGATCGCCAGCAGAATGGATCTCTTTCTCCCCATGAGGCTGATACCTGGTAAGGTAGGTTGAGTAGGTTACAATCATAGCAATAGTGTCAAAATTGTGACTAAGTAGAAATTATGACTATAAAACTGTTACAAATGAGTAAATCTAAGTAGCTGTTTTGTATTCATGACCACCACTTAGTCACAAGTGCGATAGTATTGCCATGAAAAGGTACTTAGTTAAATATATACTTCTCTAAGTAGTTGATATGGAATATTGACCTACAATCTGTGGAATACCACGTTCCTCTTGTGTCTGGGGAGATGAGTCAAAGGAGTTTCACTGTACAGCTGAGAACCAAGTGTGAAAAAGAATGTGAGCAAATCTCACATCAGAGCCAGCCCAATCATTAGGCAGAATGAACTGAACAAATGAACTACCTCAGGTGGAAGATGCTGGGAGGCAGCAGAGGAAGGTTCCTAGCTGTTCTTCTTGAACTTTTTTTTTTCTCTCTGAAGACAAAGCTGTTTAGGCCACACAACTGGGCTGCTATACTAGCCTGCTGCCTCAGATGTGGTAAAGGACACTCATGACCAGCGCTGTAGTAAAATTCAACTGTCCATCCAGCTGGGTTCTATACACAGAATGGGGACAGCATGCTATATTTTCCCTTAACCCAGACAGTAAAATGTTTTGGGCTGGCTGTGCTACATTTGGTCATAAAACAGAGCAGCTTTTATGGTGTCCAGCCAGTCTCATGCTATCATGTCCAGAAGGTGAACTTGTTTCCATTGCATAAGCTCTGCAACCATGGTGATCTTCACCTTTCAAGCAAAATGGTCAATGCACGTTTTCAGTTGTTTCCTGTTCCTTCCCATTGGAAATGGGATCCAGGGTGTCTTGGGATCCAGAGCTATACTAGTTTCATTTTTACTAGAAGTGTGATAATAGGGGACCAGGAAGAAAAGAGGTGAAGCGATTCCTAAGGGTATCAGTTCATATCTCAGAAAGGTTAGGATAGCTGGATAAATTATGAGTAGACTTTGGACCCTGGGACCTGTTTAACCCTACCATTTCTGCTCTCCTTAAGACATCTTTAATTTAACTGCTGAGTGTTGTAGCATTTCCAGCAAAACTGACAATGATGATACCACAAGGAAGGAGGCATGGTTATCAGGGGGATCCAAAAAGGTGATATGGAGACCTTAGAGGAGCCAAATTTGAGTCTAGGACCTGAACTTTCCCATTTCTGCCTTACAGTATTCCTTAACTTTGCACTAAGTATGCAACCACCATTTGGATCTTGCAAAACAGTAGCACTTCATAGAATGCTCCCTTAGAGAACTGATTTATGTTGCAGCAGTCGATATTATGTACAGAAAAAGAGACAACACTGCTGTGCTTGGAAGTGGGATAGGGCTATTGAAAGAATAGCTTTTCCAGTATACAGCTACACAGCTGAGTAAAGTTACAAGTACAGACCTTGGGAAATTGTCCAGAATGCACCAGCAAGCATAGACAGTGGCCACATTCATTTCAGGATTCTGGGCGCTGTCATTCCAAAAGGTCAATTTTCCAGACATTGCATCTACACCGCCTCCGCCCCCACCCCTGCCTTAACATGTATACCAATACTTTTTCCAAAACCTTTCTTCTTTTATATGGCATAATGCTAGGGTGGGCAAAGTATATCCTGCAGGCTGCATGTGGCCCCCAAGACTGTTTTTGTGCCTCCCAAGGGGTCAAAAAATGCAAAAAATTTTGCAAAGATACTTATCCCCAACAATTTTTTTCCTCCAAAATACTCAAAAATTACCACTAGGAGATAATGGAGGGCATTTCCACCACGTTTGGAGCCCCACTGGACTCCCCTAGTGGTCTGTGAAATTTTTCAAAAATCTGTCCAAAATAACCTTTGAGGCCCAGGAAGGAAGGCCCAAAGACATGCCCTCATGCTCCTGGAGAGCATCTGGGGTCAAAAAAATTTTTTGGTTGGTTTGTTTGCCTATCTGTTTTTGGTGGCAGAGGCAGATGTGTGTGGTGCAGACCTCTAAGGTCTTCTGATGGGCCAATGTATCCTCCTAGTTTTCCACAGTAACCTGCCCCTGGTATAATGGACACTACGTGTCACAATTATTGCAGAAAGCTGTTTGGAAACATGACCAGTTGAACACCACTTCGGACTCATTGATTCCTTTTACTGGAGCCAGCATAGTATTGTGGTTTGAGTGTTGGACAAGGAATCTGGGAGATCAGATTTTGAATCCACGGTTGGCCATGGAAACCTACTGGGTGAACTTGGACAAGCCACACTTTCTCAGCTTTAGAGGAAGGCAATGGGGAATGTCCGCTGAATAAATCTTCCCAAGAATGCATAAGCAGGAATCAGCTTGAAGACACATGAGAACAACAACAGCAAATTGGAGCAGTATCCATTCCAGAAAGCCAGTGTGGTGCAGTGATTTGATCATTGGACTGCAATCCTGGAAACCAGCATTCGAGTCTCCACTTGATGGAAACTCACTGAGTGACTTTGGACACATCACACACTCTCAACCCTAGAAAAACCCATGATAGGTTTACCTTAGGGTTGGCATAAGGCGGAAATGACTTAAAGGCATACAATACCACCATGACACCAACAGGATCTCATCCTTGATTTTCCTCAACAGGATTCCAGGCTTGGCCAGAATTAGAAAAAAAACAAAAACCTATATCTTTGGCATCATCAACATCTTGCAGCCAGTATTCAAAGACATAGCCATGTTAGTCTGTAGCAGCATACAAAGGAATCTTCTAGCATCTTTGAGACTAAGTGGAAGGATTTACTTTGTCAGATGTTTTCAGCCTGTATAGGAAAGATAAGATCCCAAATATGTAGGGATAATATCTACGTTTATTTTGTTTTTGCAACCCAAAGGTGTAGAGTTCTTCTTTGTAATGCATGTGTGTATGTGTTTCCTCTGTCAGAATTATTTAAATAACTTCTACAGCACTGAAGATGACGCCATTGCACCATTCTATTATGATGACAATGTCACTGTGACTGAAAAGCTCAAGAAAATGCAGCAATTTTTTCGGCTGGAAGTGACTGGGAAACCTGACAAGGAAACATTGGCTGTGATGCAGAAGCCCAGGTGTGGCGTACCTGACTTGGGAACCTATTTGCTCACTCCAGGGAATCCCAAATGGAAGAAGAACAATCTCACATACAGGTAAAGGTAGACTCTCCTCATGAGGAAGTGGCTTAAGATACAATAAGAAAAAATGTTATGTATGTATGTATGTGGGCTTAAACCCAACTGTTAGTCCCAATTAAAATAGATCAATTTGCATTTGGTGGCTCCCATGTCAATGGGGTGATGAATGCCACCTGTGTTTTAGTCTGAACTTCTAAGAAGCTAGTTGAGGTCCTGAACATATTTGGCAGATGAGGTGGATAGCAAATTGGATAGCTCCTGTCAGGTTCCAACTAAAATCCAGAATAGATTGGCTTTCCCATTACCACTGGAACCTCCAGCCTTCCCTGAATAGATCTCATTGAGTCTTGAATTAAGGCTTAGGGTTTTAGTTCCATTTTGTATACAAACTTTATCCCCAAAACTGGGACTCAAGGCAGCTAACAATAAAAGAAATAAAAGATCTAATGGAAAATGATCAGTATTTAAAACTTCATATGACTTTAAAAAGAACCAAAAGCAACACTTTAGTAAAAAAAAAAAATTAGAAAAAAGAATAGAAAAGCTACAAATGCCAAAGGACTAAACAAGAAGGAAAGCACCAGTGGCCCCATATCACATGTTATTGCCTTCCTATCAACACCCCACTAGAAATAGAAGGTGGACGCATTGGCATCATTAGAAAGAGAAGGAAAGGGATGAAAAAGTAGCACTCAGAAAAGAAGTAGGAGTTCCCTCTCTCCACAAGATGACCACGGCATCTACTTCCACCCTAGAGGCTGACTCCGCTATCTCAGGAAAAGCTAGCTCTCAATAGAGACTGCCTCTGGTGCTGTGGAGACACAAGGATACCAGTCTTCTTGGTAGTGCACCATTGCCTTCCTTTCCAGAAGAGGAGGCACAGATGCCACCCCTGTGTCACCCTCCTCCATTTTCTAAAGCAATGGGGAGGGCTGCCTATCCTTGGCAGTTCTCTGGCAGCCTTTCTGCACTATACTGTTATAGTGCTATCATTCCACTTTCAACATCCTATGGAATCCTGGGGTTTGCAGTTTAGAGAGGGGCATTTAGAATTCTCAGCCAGAGAGCTCTTTGGCCTCAGGAAACTACAAAAGAAGGAGCTGGCAAAACCACCTCTGAGAATTTCATACCTAAGAAAACCCTATGAAACTCATGGGGTTGCCATATGTCAACAAGCAATACATACAGTGCTTCATAGAATATTCTAACTCATGGACCAAAATAAGTTTGCAGGCTTTGAGTATTATAGCATAAATCTGATTCTGGTTCCCACTAGAGTAGACCAGTTGAATGGATGAGAATTTGGAAAATGAATACTTAATGCAAATTCCAGTGATTCAATGGATTTATTCTAGCTGGAACTATTAATTAAGTTTAGACCTATGCACCTTGAACAAGCATTTGCTATTTTGCCCCCCAGGCAGCAAAATGTCTTGAGCTGACCATGGTTTTATTCATGTTTCCAATTAAAGGATTGTGAGTTACACACAAGATATGCATCCTTCCGATGTGGACCACACAATCAAGAACGCCTTGGAAGTTTGGAGCAATGCATCACCCCTGACTTTCAAAAGAATTTATGATGGCACAGCTGATATAATGATTTCCTTTCAAGTAAGAGGTAAATGACTAAACAGAAGGATGGAAAGACTATTCCCTCCCCACCACAAAAAAAGAATTGAAACAATATTCAAGAATGGGTTTCTTAGGTGTTAGGAACCCTTAATAAGAAAAATCTTAGGTGGGCAAAAATATTTGCGGTTCATGACTCATTCCTCACTTAACGTCCATGTGGGCTTGGAGGTTTTGGGGGCAGAAAACTGTGTTTTCTCCACAGGAAACCGTGCTTTCTGTGCAGAAGACTATATCTCTGTGCAAAAGAAATGTTTTCTGCTCAGAAAACACCTTTTTTCTGCCAAAATTGCAATTTTTGCACAGAGTAAGTTCCAAGAGGTAACCAGGTTTCAAAAGCTGTGCAGTTTTCAATTAGTCTCCTGTAGCAAGGACAAACATGGTAAAATTGTTTGTTCTTGCCTGCAAGTATGATATTTATGAATGTTTATGTCCCTATGGTACAGCTCTAGAGCAAAGCTACCTCCAGCTGTTCTTTTTCTAAGCAAAGGTCTAAAACATTATTGAACTCATTCACTCTTCTACATCTAGATCACGGAGACAATTCTCCTTTTGATGGACCTAATGGGATACTGGCACATGCCTTTCAGCCGGGAAATGGAGATGGTGGAGATGTCCATTTTGATGATGATGAAGCTTGGACCTCAAAAGGCTCAAAAGGTATGCTCAGCCAACTCCTTAACACTGTTTGGAAATGTCACTTTTTCAACTTCACCTTCCAGAGACATCCAGCCAGGAAGTCCAGTGAGGAATTTTAGTACAAGAACTCTATTCATAAGTGCTACAAAAGATTTTACAGTCTGTGACTGACAGACACAGATATTTCTGAACTAGAACATGGTGAACGGTGAACAATTGAAGAGATTCTGATAGTCCCAAAGGAGAAAAACATACATTGTGTTAAAATAAATGTTAGCAATTTTTGAGCAATTGTGGGTTAAGGTTATAAGAGTTATGTCTATGTTTTTTTAATATCACATTTTAATGCCTTACTTATATACTGTGCAAAATTTAAGAGATCAACAAAAACAACAATAACAACAAACCCAAGTCCCAACTGTAGGGGAAAGGGTTTGAAGAGGCAATGTATCTCATAAATCAAAGGTGGACACACTCTGGAGGCCTGGAAGCTATTTTTTTTCCAAGGACTGCACCAGTCCTAGGGAAAAAAAAGACAGGGTGAGAGGGATCCAGAAGCAGTTGGAAGTCTGCTTCTGGTTGCAAACCTATTGAATTTAAAGAGGAACAAAACAAGGTTCAGAAGACCAACTCCTGGACACGTCTGTGCTTTCAGCCAAATTTTCCTCTGGTATAGGGTTTCAAGAAAGATCCAAGGACTGCATATATCCAGTGAACAGCAGGACCCTCAGTTGTGCTAGAAACAATGCAAGGCTACAAGCAAACTTCCTGATACTGAGTTTGAGCCTGAAAATGCACTCAGATAAGATCGTAGCACTGTAGCATTCCCACATGTGTAGAAATGGTGTTTCAGACTTAAGTAAGTGTGGGATATTTATTTTTGGGTAGAGTGCACTGGTTTGAGTGTTGGAATGAGTTGCAATTCCAGTAGGATAATAGTGTCTTTGGCTAGGACTTATCACATGACATCCTTCCTCTTCTGTTGTTTTCCCAGTGGGAGACAGTTTGGAAAATGTTTCTTTTACAAACACAAAAACATCTGTTCATGACCTCTGTCGTACAAGAAACGCTTTCCAAACAATCGCCCACTGGGAGAACAACACAAGAGGGATGACTTCATATGACAAGTCCTCCACGACGACACTATTATTCCAGTGTAATTGCAATTTATGTGGCTCTTGTGATAAACTCCATAGAAGATCCAGGTTGTAGTTTTTATTGAGATATGAAATTTACCACCTGACTTTGGGCCGTTCATTCTTTCTAGATTTGCAATAAAGTGAAAAGGTGAGAGCAATATACACTCCCCTAAGCTAATAGGAGGACCAACTCCTGGCTTTGAATGGAGTTCTCTAAGAGTCTGAACCTATCCTCAAAGCACTTTGAACCATTCCATAAAGCTCAGACAAAAATCCAGAGCAGATTCATCACCTCAGTGACATGAAAACCATAATCTGCCCTGGGTGGCAGGAAGAGGTCAAATCTACTCCCACATTCTCTGTTTCCATTATTAACTAGGACTGATTTGTGGGGAAGGGAGATGTTAAATGCAACAGAATGCAACTTAAATATTAAATGCAGTTTACTTTTTCATTATGTCTAATGTTTGCCAGATTGTGCTCTCACACATATGACATCTGTGTTCATCAACATATGACATCCTCTAAATCAGAACCAAAGTGTAGCTTGTGGTTTGTATGCGTTTTCAAACCCACTATTGCAACTCCTGGAACACCCCCATCATTTAAAAATAGGCAAAAAAAATCACCTCAAAATGAGCCAACCTGACACAAAACTAAACTGGAATGTTGCAGTCTGGAGATATCCTGCTTGCTCACTCCTCCAAAACCTTCCACCTGAAAATCAGGCAAAATTGGAACAAAAACCTCTGGTCATTTTTGGATCACTACAGTTATGTAATTGTCACCAGTGGTGGGTGTGAAGTGAAAATTAGTCCCTACTCCTGATATAGTTGTCCAACTTTAGACCCCTTTCACACTGCACAATTGCAGTGCTATGATTCCACTTAAACTACGATGGCTATATCCCATGGAAATGTGGCATTTGCAGTTTAGGGAGCGGCATTTAGAAGTCTCTGACAGGCAGTTGTTCTGCTTCATCAAACTACAAACCTCAGGATTCCACAGGATTCCATTGCAGTTAAAGTGGAATCATAGCATTATAACTGTGTAGCATAAATGGGCTTCTGGTATAAACTGTGGTTCCCAACAGCATATTAAAGTAACACATTTTGGTTTGATACTTGCTAACATATTTGCCTTTGTATTCCAAAAGGAAATTTCATATCTATTTCTCTTTTTTTTCAGGCTACAACCTTTTCATTGTTGCCGCCCATGAGCTTGGACATTCTATGGGCCTGTCTCATTCCGATGATCCTGGGGCACTGATGTACCCCACCTACTCTTACACAGAACCTAGTTTATTTCGGCTTCCCCAGGATGATATTAATGGCATCCAAGCCATCTATGGTAAGTCTAAGAGGGGAAAAAAACAAGCATCAGTCTGAGAGAAGGAATCATCTTTTGCCATTTAACTGAAGTGTCCTGCAGTATTAACAAACATCCTCATCCCATGGAGCAAAATGAAGTGCAGCCAGCTCTCCACATTTGTGGTTTTGACTTTCACAGTTTTGATTGTGAGTTTCTTCAGTCCCTGCTCCCACATGCACCTCAGATGCTTCTTTTTCTAAGGAAACCTTTCCTTTTGGCACTTCTGATCAGGCTGTGATCAACCCACCTCTGATCCTCCTCCTCCACTACCAACTGTTGCTTGGCCAGCTAAGGACAGCTAGCAACTTGATTTCTCAGCACCACAAAACTTCTCATGATGCCTCCACAAACACATCCCCAAGGAAGGAGATAAGCAAGAGAGAGGAAGTATAGGCCCATCATGCCAAATCACCCCTCCTACCCTCTCCTATCCCTGACCTAGTTTGGACCCTGGGTGCCCACTCGCCCTAACAGGCCTCAGCCTTCTTCCCACGGAACACACAAACACATGTTGATATTTGTGATTTTTCCACTTTTGTGAGAGTCCAGAGCCCTAATCCTAGCAAATGTGGAGGGCCAACTGTTCTTGGGGCTTTACACAGCTCCCCTCAGCCTAAATTCTATTGTTAGTCTAAAGCAGAGAAGACCCACTGAAAACATTGCAACCTGGCAAGTCAACATATTTGCAAGTTCTGTTGATTTAATGGGTCTAAACCAGTTGGATGGGCTTGTAGTAGGATTCAGACCATTCCTTTAAATTGTATTTTGTGCAGGTGAGTTCTCTGATCAATTGTGCTCACAAAACAAATGCCCACATTCTTGCGTGGAAAACAGCCTTAACTAGCTAAGGAGCAAATGGTTTCCTAAGTATTTCCATCGAAGCAATAAGGCTTTCCCCTTCACTGAACTGTACTCTCTTGAACAATTAAACGATGAGCTTCCATACATTAATGCTTTACATTCTTCATTTGATGCAAGGCTTCATCCACTTTTTCTTCATTTTAGGAAAATCAAATAACCCGGTACAACCAACTGGCCCCACAACACCAAAGGCTTGTGATCCCAGGACCACTTTTGATGCTGTTGCCAGCTTACGTGGAGAAATGATGTTCTTTAAGGGCAGGTAAAGTGCTTGCTAAAAATAATGAAAGCATCAGTTTGAATAACATTCCCTATAAATGGGACTTGAATCACAAGGTAGTTTTGGATGAGGCTGTTACCTGACTTTGGCTTGATACTCAGTGATATCACAGTTAGCTGGTTTACAGGCTGAAATTAAGTGGATTTCCCCTTACAAAAGAAGATCTGTGTTTTTCCTGTCGAAGCATGGGTGGGCATGCTCCGGAGCTCTGAGGGCCATTTTCAGCCTCAAAGGAGACCTGAATAGCTGCTCTGCATTTCCACAGCCAACATTTTGGCAAGTCAGAAGTCCTGGTCATTTGAGGGGTCTTTTGGGGAAAGTGAGCAATCTGCCATTTTGGAGTGGAGTGGGGGAAACAGAAATATTCACCATTTTTTAAGGTGATTTTTCCAAATGGGATGCTTTGCTCCCACAGCTCTCAGCCATCAATGTCCTCATGGCTGCAGATGAAGGGAGTTATAGTTCAGCTCCTCTAGAGCAGTGGTTCTCAACCTGTGGGTCCCCAGATGTTTGTGGACTTCAGCTCCCAGAAGCTCCAGCCACTATGGTCTATGCTCAGGGTTTCTGGGAGCTGAAGTCCAGAAACATCTGAGGACCCACAGGTTGAGAACCACTGCTCTAGAGGGTACCAGATTGAAAAAGATTGATGGTTGTCAACAGTTCTTAATTATTTGAGGAAATGTCTTTCCAAACCCTACCTGAAAATGACAGAAACAGAACCTGAGACCTTTCTAATGGAGAACTGGAGTTCTGCCATGAGCTAAGGGCTCTTTCTTGAGCATCACATATATTCCCCTTGCCTAATGTTTATAAAAGATGCCAAACCTTTTAATATGCCCCTTATATTACAAAATTAGGCATTTCTGGCGTAAACACCCTCAGCTGGATGTAGAGCTCTATTTCATCGCCCTCTTCTGGCCAAGTCTTCCATCTCATATTGAAGCTGCCTATGAAAATTACGAAAAAGACCAACTGGTTCTTTTTAAAGGTGAGTGAAACTCCTTAGTTTTGGTTACTTCATAAAATTCCTGGAACAGTAAACATTATGGACAGTGCTCCAAGTAGTGGCCCATCTCTCTGTATGATGAAAAATTTTGCAATTTAAAAGCCTTGAAAACACTGTATCAAAAACAGTATGAAAAGATTTTAAATTAATTTACATTCACATTTCCTCTACAGGAAACCAATACTGGGTTTTAAATGGATATGATATTCAATCTGGCTACCCAAAGAGTATTTCCAATCTGGGCTTCCCCAAAAATGTGAAGAAAATTGATGCTGCATTCAGTGATCCAGAGTCAGGGAAAACATATTTCTTTGTCGGTAACAAGTACTGGAGGTACGGTAGGAAGTTCTGCAGTTCTAATTCATCATTTGCACTAATTACTTTATAGTCAGGAGAAAGCAACTGACTTTTTGCCAGAGACATATATTAGACATTTCTTAAAATATTGTGGCTATTTCTTGAGTCGCTTCTCAGATCCTCTGTTGGGAGAAAAGAAGGATATAAAATAGATAGATGGATGGATGGATAGATAGATAGATAGATAGATAGATAGATAGATAGATAGATAGATAGATAGATAGATAGATAGATAGATAGATAGACAGACAGACAGACAGACAGACAGACAGATAGACAATTTCCACATGTCCTTTGCTTTCATCCCTTGTAAGCTTTTATCCTTTTATCATCATTCCTTTCTGTATGTATGTGTATCTTCATGTGGCAATGTGTTGTTTTTCTTCAGATATGATGAAATCAGGCAAACCATGGAAAAAGGTTATCCCAAATATACAGCCAAAAATTTTAAAGGCGTTGGCCCCAAAATTGATGCTGCTTTACAGCATGATGGTAAGTAAAAAAATCCAATTGTTACTTTGATCAGAGAATCATTAGGGAAAAAGTTATTCAAGAAAAAAAGAGACAAATGTTTTACCAAGAGAATGATATGTCATACATTCAGCATGATTTAAAGTGTTATTAGATATTGTACACATTATTAATATACAGTGGAGAACTTATGGCACATAAGAATATGGAGGGCCAATCTGGAAGAACCTTTTTCAAAAGCCCTCCCACCCTTCTCCAGTGGTACCATTCAAATGCAATGTTCAATAGAGGAAGGGAGTAACTAATGAGCATCCAAGTAGTTAGGTTTTGAATTTGTTATTCTTCTCTTCTCCACCTGATAAAGAGAAAGCTCACTGTCACAGAGGCCTGAACTAATAATTTGCAGTGAAATCAGACTGGGGACTGCATGAGATCAAGTCAAGGGTCACATACAAGCATTGGTTGCTTTTGTTGATGCCTGCCTTTGTTTCTGGTTTAATGTGACCCATCACAGGGTTTTCTTGGCAAGATTTGTTCAGAGTAGGTTTGCTATGGTCTTCCCCTGAAGTCTGAAGCTGAGAGAGTGTGACTTGCCTAAGATCACCCAGTAAATTTACATAGGCAAGAGGAGAATTGGCCCTTGGTATCCTAGAGTCCTAGTCTAACACTTACCCTTGTCCTGAGACCAGAACTCTTGATACAATTTTATTCAAATTTAAGAACAATTGTGAAAGCACCTATTCCATTTTGTGCTCAGTCTTTGTATATGCAGACCAAAACTATTTCCCCATCATATTCTGAATTTGCATAGAGGAAGCTTTGCTTTAGTTTGGATGAAAGAGATTTCCCACATTGAAGCATTTAACAACAAAACAAAATTTTACCTGGAAGAAGAAACCTTGGCCACAACTATACTCCTGTAATCTCCACCATATTCTGATAAACTCCAATTTAAGCCATTGTACTAGTTGCACTTCAGCAGAATTTGGAAACTGCACTGGATCCAGATTTGAGCTGCAAATGAATGGTTTGTCCATGCTTCCCTTATGCTTTGTCAGCTCCATTGACTCCCAAACCATTTCCAAGTTCAATCTGAATACTAGTTTCACGAACAAATTACTTGAAGATTTATGTCACTGATACTTATTAATGTGAATTTTAAGGACTCTAGCACTTTAAGCTGATCCCATAATCCCACCAGTTGAACTGAGGCAATTTCTGTACTAGACTGTTATAATGCCATTATTCCACTTTCAACATTCTATGGAATCCTGGAGTTTGCAGTTGTCCCGAAACTGCAAACCCCAGGATTCCATAGGATGTTGAAAGTGAAATAATAGCGCTATAACAATCTAGCGTGGAAATGACCTAAGTCTTGTATCAGTTAGAGAGAGAGGGCTACTTCAGTAGTGGCACTCCAATTGCAAAGCATCCCAAACAAGATGCCCTATATCTTGATGGTCCTTTGGCTACCAGGTGAAAGCCTTGAAAATAATCTATTCTAGAACTATCAGTTTAAAACTCATGGCTAATTGCATTTCAATTGTTTTTGTTTTATGTCATATTATTACATTGTTTTTGTTTTGTTTCACATTGTTTTTGTGAGCTACCCAGACAACGTATATTAGGGGTGGCTATATAAATAAAATAGCAATAGCAATCATACTTTTTTCCACTTACACTGATTTATTTCTTTGTTTTTAGGATATATCTACTTCTTCCAGGGGACAAAGGTGCTCCAGTTCGACCATAATCGCCAACGTGTTCAGTCGGTTCAAAGAAGTAACAGCTGGCTGAATTGTTAAAATATATAATCAGTGTTAGCCAAAGATAGCTTGGCTTCCACTTAGTGCAGTGGTTCTCAACCTGTGGGTCCCTAGATGTTCATGGACTTCAACTCCCAGAAGCCCCAGCCACTATGGTCAATGCTCAGGGCTTCTGGGAGCTGAAGTCCAAAAACATCTGGGGACCCACAGGTTGAGAACCACTGACTTAGTGGGATGATACATCCATTATTTATCACACCAAATTTTAATTGACCTATCCGAGGTGCTGAAGCTTATCTCCAAAACAGGTTCAACACCATGGACAACACCAGGTTTGGAATTAACCCTGGAGCAGATTCATCATCACTCTGACATAGGAACCACCAGCTACCCTTGGTGCTACCTGATTATGAATCTGTAATCGCATTGTGCCTAAGCCTCATGCAAAGATAGTAATGGATATTTCACCAAATTTTACTGAGAATTCAGCAAATGGCATTGTTTGTCACCTAAACAAACTGGTTCCAGAGTGCTTTCACCTACGATTCTGCTGCTTCCATAAAGTTCTTTTTGTGGAAAAGCTATGTGTGTGTTTCTTTTGGCATTAACTCCTACAAACACTTTGTGCAAAGGACCAAATGGGTGTACGTTACATTGACAGTAATCAGACCAGATGCAACCATTGTAAAATTCCATTTCATAAGCAGCTGTGTAAAAGTGAAAGGAAGATCATTTGTAGCCTTGGTTCATATATTATATGCATCTCTCTAATTTCTTATCATGTTTACATTGTACTACACTGGATAATTCACAGTCAATGGTGTCTTGGGGGATATAAAAGAAAACTGGCATTTTTATCCTGTTGAGAAAATGGACAACTACCATAAGATTTTTTAAAATAGGACATCAGTTTTTTGTGTGCCAAAACACCCTTGAGTTTTAGATAGAGAGTAAAGGAGACAATGTGCATAAAACTGTATTTTGTGTAAAATACAGAGTTGAAGATGTGAAAATATTGGGATTTCGTATGAAAAAACATTTTATGCAAACAAACTATTCCATTAAAAAGGTCCCAAACTGTGAAAAAACACAAAAAATGTTCAGACATTCTCATAATTTTGACCAATAGAGAAAAAAAAACTTTTGAAATTATTCTTTTTTTGCATTCAATAGAAAAAATAAGTGTAGAAATCAAATACATAGCTGTGTTAGTCTGGATCAGTATGTCAAGGCATCTTGTAATACCTTTGAGAATAATGAAAGAAGCTGGTAGCATAAGCTTTGATAGAGATTATGGTGTCTCAAAATAAGTAATAATTTATCTTCTGACTATAGTGGTGACTTTTGAAATGCAGGGGGCCATCAAGAGAGTTCCCACAGCCGCATCTCCTCCAAAAGATTGAGTCCCAAAAGGTTCTAATTCCTTCTTAACCATGGAAACCCACTGAGTGACCTTGGGCAAGCCACATTCTCTCAGCCTCAGAGGAAGACAATGGCCAACTTACTCTGAACAAATCTTTCCAAGAAATCCCTGTGATAGGGTTGTCTTAGGGTCATTTTAAGATAGAAATGATGTGAAGACTCAGAGAATTAGAACAAAATGCAATGGCTTGTCCTGTATGTGATGCACTTGCAAGCAGACACATATATCTAACTGCCTAAAGGCACAATGCACTTCCAGAAATAGTTATTAATTTTGAGGAAAAAGTGAAGCTGAGAATCTAGTTTGCCTACAACTGTCACATTCTAGAAGCACTCCCTATTTATTCTTGCTCTGGAAGGACTCCCTAACACTGTTCATTGAAGAAAGAAATTCTGCAGATGCTCTTGTACTATTTTCTTGCATCACAATTTTCAAGACAGACTCCTCGCATTGTAAAAAGATCTCATCCCTGAGTCCTGAAAAACCTTCATAAAAATTAAAACTGTGGTTCCCAGTAGCAAGGTTCCTAGATGTTACTGGATGTGAAATCTGAGATTCCCTAGCCATCATGGCCAATACATTTAACTGTATTGGCCAGTATTGTGTATCAGCTACTTAGTGAAGTATACTTCACTATATTTTGTGACACAATCATGACTAAGTAGTGATTGTGAATACAGAATAGTTACAGGTGAGTAAATCCAGGTAACTGGTCCATACTCACAGCTGCTATTTAATCCCAATTGTGGGACAATTGACACAGTTGTAACCTACTTTACTAGGCATTGGCTGCATGGGGAAAAGAAGATCCACCCTGCTGGCAATCAGAGCATGAGTGAATGGCATTTTCATCAGGTTCAAGGAGGGAGTTGGGCCAGAAGAGCTTACTTTGCTAAATAAATTAACCTGAGTAACTAAGTAGATGATACAGATAACGAGTCATGGTATTTCAATTTGTAAGCTGGTTTGAATGCCAATTGTTATAAAAAGAATTTATAGTTGCCAGATCTTGGGCCTAGCCCCTCTTTTCTAGTGTTCAGACAAGAAGAAGGAATCTCAGGACTAGAGAAGTGTCTTGAAAGTGTGCATGTATGTGTTTTCTTCATTTATTATACTTGGTGCTTTTAATTTGGTTTACATAATCTGAGCAACTGCAATTGATGCTTGATGTATCATGCTTACCAGGGGCTAATCCTTGTAACATCAATCTTTTAAGATCATCAGGGTCTACCCTTGTGACATCACAAACCCCTTTTCAGGACTTGGCCATGAAATCTGAAGGCCTGGGATCATCTTGACCTGGTAACTCTAATTTATGAGAGGCCTCTATGAACCTCAGTCATCAATAGCTCTGTAGAGGTCTTGCAAATGTGTACAGACCTACTAAGGTCTGAGATGATTAAACTGGGAAAGTAAGGGCCTATTCGGAACACTCCCCCCCCAAAAAAGAGCAAATCTGATTAGCATTAAAGATGGAGAAAGTCAATTTCTGAAGTGTTGCCTAAGTCTAGGGCCATTTCCGCATGGTTTCACAATTCCACAATGGGGATGTGATGGCAGTGATCCGTGGGTTGTGCTTTCACACAATGTCGTCGCGGTCACACTGCCATCTTGTCCCCACCCATTGGAATCACAGGATACTTGCTTAACAGAATAAATCCATTAAGAATCCGTGATCTCATGATGCTCCTGTCAATGCTGGCCACGCAGAAGAGGTGGACGAGCGCCGGACATGCTTCCTTCCAAAGCACAGCATGGGAAGGAGCCCGGCTGTGCTCCAGAAGGCGAGCAATTCTCAATACTTCCAGAGTGATTTTTTTTTTCCTTTCCACATAAGCCCTACACTATATTTCTAAACACTCGATTGAATTTTTAAACTACTACAATGCTAGAAATTTGGGAACTGAATGTAAATTTCATAAAGGGAGCAGAATTCTAATTGGAGACAATGCTCTCATTTTAACTGCCCCCTGAAACTACATCCCTGATATTCAAGCATTCTACTTGAACACTAAGAAGCCCCAAATCCCAATCCTTTCACAGACTGAGCAACTGGACACTCAGTCCCAGCCTGTATTTCTGTGCTTTCAGGTACAATACTTCCATTTAAATCAGAGATAAGAATCCTAGAGCTCTCCAGATGCTCTTGGACTGCAATCCCCAGAATTCCACATCCTTGGCTACGTTGACTACAGTTTCTCAGAGTGGTGTTACCAGCCTCTGTAGGGCTACACAGTCCTCATCCCTGCTCTAACGTAAGGCAAAGCAAAGTTGAGAACTGTATGGCCCTCTGGATGTTGGACTGCAAGTCCCAGCATCCCCCACCATTGGCGAAGCTGCTTAGTACTATTGGGAGCAATAGTTCAACAACATGTGAATCTCACAATTCCCACCCCTGTTTAAATTATAGTTACAATGTTTAAGCATGCATCTATACATGTGCACATTTTAGTCAGATCAGTGTCCTTATACTTTTTTTTTCAGGAGTGTCACAAGAGGTCACCATGACAGGCACAGTAAAGCACCAAAAAGGCTGTGTGGGGATAAAAGAATCTCTCCTTGCTGTCTATAAGGTCCCTCTGCTTTTCCGAAGGTAAGAGGGATAGTTAACTGGGGAGAAGAAATAGCAGCTAAATCAGGCATATTAAATGTTCCAATCAGCTGTTTAGAAGAGGATTTGCCAGTGGCTTAGACAAAGACTTTCCTTCCTGAGCTTTCTTCTCTGCAAATGCCTTTTCCCCCAGCCATTAATCTCTCTGCTGCTCTTGCTTCTTGTTTTGGAAAATGACTAGGAGAGCTTCTTTTAAAGGGGAGAAGAGCTTCAAGGAAGATCAAAGAGGAAAAAAATTTGGTAATACAACTGTGGTTTTCTGCTTAGAATTGCAGTAGGAGGACAATGATGCAACATGTACTAATACTATTGTCTAACCCTATCTCATTTACAAGCAGCAGTTGTGACATTATCTCCATATTGGGGCATTTTTTTTTACAGTGACCATCACAGGATAAATATCAATGTGGAGAATGAGCCTCATCATGAGCCTCTTGTCAAACATAGTGATTTATTTGTTTACTTGAATAGTATGACCCTTGTTCAGCCATTTCTCTGAATATGTGTAAGGATAAAACTGGACATTAGAGCCAGCACAGTGTAGTAGTTTGAGAGTTGGGCTATGATCCTAGAGATCAGGGGTCAGTTACCTGCCAAGCCACGGAAACCCACTGGGTGACCCTGGGCATTTCACACACTCCCAGCCCCAGAAACACCTGCGATAGGTTTGACTGAGGATCAACATAAGTTGAAAATGACTTGAAGGCACATAACAACAACAACAAAACTGGACACAGGGGTGCAAGAGTGCACATAAGTGCCACTCCCCTAGTATCCTGAAAACCAGAGGTAGTTAGACATTTGGTCCAGAGAGAAAGAAGGACACAGAGAGAGAGAATGAGAGAGAGAGAGAGGGAGAGAGAGAAAAGTGTGTTTTCCTGTGCAGCATACTTTCTGAAGGAGGAAAGTATCTATGTAAGATTTATGAGCCCTGTTCAGAGGTTACCACATGTTCCTGAACACAGGAGCAGGTGGGCACTTTGGTCCCATCCACTGTCTTCATCACTGCCTTCCTCACAAGGGAAGCAATTCCTCTAAAGACCAGTTCCTGTGACCAGGACTTCTCCTCTTCAAATCTATCAGTTTCCACATGGGCTGGACACAACTGGGCACTTGTCTATTCCCATGCTTAGAAAGTTTGAATAGGGCTAGGATTTGGGCTAGGTCTTTATGTATATGACCATTTATTCTCATTCTCTTCCTAAAATTTCTTACGTTCGGTTTGGCACATTTCTTGTTGAAAAATTGACGCACATGCATAATAAAGTAAGTTTCCCAATGGTTAGAGCATGTACATGTTGCATCTTTCAGCCACGTTCCTTGTAAGCCAGGTCCATAGAGCTTCAACGTCCAGTAGGTTGTTACCCCTCAAGTTACAGCCAGCGTACTAGAACTTTGGCCATTTCTGCCCTACACTGCTAAAGTGCTATTATTTCTCTTTAAACATCCAGTGGTTTTCTGGGACTCGTAGTTTACTGAGGTGAAGGAGCTCCCTGGCTAAGAATTCTAAATGCCCCTCCCTAAACTGCAAACCCCAGGATTCCATAGGTTGTTGAAAGTGGAATAATAGCAGTATAATGTAGTGCAAAAGTGCAGAAATGGCCAATATCTCTAGAATAGAGAAGAAAGTTTAGCAATTCCCAATCATATCTGTGGCAGGCTTTTAAACAAAGTATACTTTGTCATGTAACCAGAGCTGCTGCGTATAGAGAATCGTATTTGACCCATATTATAACAATTTTATGTTGTTGTTGTTGTTGTTATTTAATTCTAATTCATGGGGAAGAATTTTTTCTGTTCCCTATTCTCTTTTAATGCAATTTTCCACTTCCAAAGAAAAACATCAAACAAAATACAGATATCTGTTGGAATTAACATTTCTCCAGTGGAAATTTTTATTTTCTTCTTATTAAAAATTTTTGAAATTTTAAACATATACACAAAAAACACAAACCCCAGTCAAAACAATACATCTAAGAAAAAGAAAAAAAAGAAACATAACTAAACTAAAAATTACACCGAGCATTAAACTAAAAATTACACCAAGCAAAAAACAAGACATATTTAAACTAAACTAACAAATTTAACTGCACTAAACTACACAAAGGAAAAAAAGACTGCAACCAATTAAAAGTGGTTCCTGCCCCAGTTGCAAACAGCATCTACTTATATAAATGTACTGAAGTCATTACTTAAAATTACTACTAAATTTTTGATCGTTATATTTATACTCACTAACTATTTTAAATTCTTAGTTTCTTAGACTTCTATTTTGGACCGAGTATCAGTATTGTTAGTCAATACAAAATATTATTATTTAACTCCAATGGAAATTTTTACAGTATCATTGTCTGGTTTTAAGAATGCATACAAAATAGATACATGAAGGGAAAGTGTAAACAAAACTGTACATCTCCGAGAAAAAAATATTCAAGACTGCAAGATGTTTGAGCAGCTGGTGCTTATGAAAGAGCTTTCGAAAAGCAAAAACAAAAAGTAAGCATTGCCTCAGAGTGATGAAAGCCAGAGAGGAAAGAAATTTAGCAAAGGGCTAAGTTGCAGATGATGCTGATGAACCAATTTCTCTTTCTTTCCCATGCCTTCAGAGGTCTGAATGCTTCCTTTCTTTTGCCCCCCCCCCCTCCCAGGATCTGTATGGTTTCAAGAGTAGAGGATAAGATACCATCCTGTTGACAACTTGTTATGGTGCACATGATTTTTGAGACAGATTTTGCAAAAAAATGCTCAGAGGAAATTTCAGTAACTTGTGGTTAATGTGGTTAATACTAAAAACAATTACCAGCTGCTGCAAAGAAGGAACAGGAAGAGAATGCAATTGATCTCAGATCCTATTTGTGAGCTTTTTTGGAGGGATATTAGGTTGGTATTTATTGGAAAAAGAATGCTAGACTAACTGAGACTGCCGATGTAATCCAGTGGTGGAGTCAAATCCAGCCCTTTGAGGTTCTGCAGTTGTAGGAATCCCAAAGGATCAAATTGCTTGCACCATTTTCTTATGCTTATCCCCAAGCTAAAATATTTAAATGCCTCTCCTAAGAGTTAGCTACTTGCTATAAAGGTTTCAGTTAAAAAACGCGGTTACTTTTGATCCCACTTCCCCTCTCCTCTAGATCTGACTGCCAGTGGCATACGGCCCTTGAGAACTTTTCTGAAGCTGAATTTGGCTCACAAACTGAAAGACTCTCCCCATTCTTGGAGTGACCCATGAGGTCTCTTCTGTTGTACTTCAGTCATTCTGTTTTTCTGTCTTATTCATTTCTAGCCTCTTTCACTCAGAGCATTGCAGCCAACCCAAAATATTTTTCCGCCTAAGATTCAGGACAAAATAGGACCTCCTTATATGTTATCTTGGATCTCCTCCCAGATTAAGACGACAAGCTATATGAGAAATCCTAGCTACATCTTCATATTTAGGATGAGGCTGTTAGGGTAGATAAATTAATCACATTGTATCCCCAGGTGGAACATGGAGCTGATATGAACCCCCAAACATAAGATAGGAAGGTGGGAAAGAGAAGGCAAGATAGGTTTGTGTGTGTGTGTGTGTGTGCGCGCGCACACACACACACACACAAGCACTTTGACCAAAGGATTCTGGGTAGGATGATTTATTCTCTCAGACTTCTCTTCTTATACCATTTTTATGTTTATATTAAAGAATGCTTGCAGGAAGAAAAGATTCATGCATCAGCGTCAGCAAAGTTATAGCTTGTACACATGTTACATTTTATCTGACCCTTAAGTTCCTGAGTCTACATGACCCTATTACATCACAGAGCCCCAAATTTCAAGCCTAACGAGGAGAACCTCTGAGTAAAAGCCAAATTGAAAGCTAGTTTTTGGTAGAAAGTCAGGACAAATATGTAATATACAAACCAGGGGTGGCTAATGGTTCTACACTGCAGGAGTGGAGAATTCACTCTTGATTTCCCCACTGCTCTTCCCCCAGTTGCTGTGAGGTGAAGAGCAGCTTTCCTTGTATTGGACTTCCTGCCTTTAAAGGTTCAGCACAGAAAGAACTCCTGTTGAACTCTGAAAAGCTGTGTGAAGAATCCAATGACTTCACCATCCCAGAAGCAAAAAACAAACAAAAATAGTCCAAATGTGAGAGAAACAGAAACTGTAAGATTTGTCCATTGAGCCCACGACTTTGATCGCTCAGTCCTCAAAGAATCTAGATTTGAATCTATAGCTGTTTGATCAGGTTTGTAGAGTGGAATAAGGATTGCCACAGGTATATGTTTAATTGAGCCAGCATGGCATAGTGGTTTGAGCATTGAACTATGACCCTGGAGACCAGGGTTCAATACCCCACTTGGCCATGAAAACTCACTGGGTGACCTTAGGTACATTGCACACTCTGAGCCTGAGAAAACTGTTACCCTGACTTCTGGGGGTCCCCTGGGGGACACCTTGATTCACTCCAGTTTATAAAGGTTGGGGAAATTAGTGGAGCACTGGCATTAGCAAAACGAAGGGCAGGGTAACCCAGCAGGATCTTTTACCCAACTTTACGGGATCAGGCCAAGCAAAAATCCAGACAAATGTACCAAATAAGTGAATTTTATTAAATGAATATGTTATCATGCACCAACATAGTCACTCACTCACACACGCACACAAGGCCTATTGAGAAGAAAAAGAGGTGAAAGTTGATAGGGATATAGAAAAGGGAGTATAGAGGCAGTGATACTGCATCTATCCTGAAGTCTTTGGTGCGGGAAGTGGCAAGAAGAATGGAGCTCAGTGAAGAGACGGCTGAGGGGATCACTCAACTAACAGAGTGCCGGTCTGCTAGTGTTGCAGGGAGTTCTCCGAAGAGACCCTCAAAAACTAGGACTACTTATAGGGCAGAGCGTACCTCGAGGGCAGGCCGTCTCCCAGGAAAAAAATGGCCAAAACAAAGGAAGGAATGCCATACAATGGCAAGTGGGTTGCACTATTGTTTCAAGTAGAGTTTCAGTCAAGTAGGGTTGCGGTATTGGTTTATGTAGACGGACCTCACCTTATAGGATTTTTCCAGAGTCGAAGTTGCTCAACCTGGGGAAAACACGCTAATCCCCTCAAATTGGCTACTCTTGGCTGAGGATTTATGTGATTTATGATTTATGTGGATGTGTATAGCCTGAGGTCTCCTTGGGCTACGTGACTGGGGATTTTTCTGGTCTTGATCTGTTTTCTGTTGTTCAACCTCTTTGCCTATGTGCCCACCAACCTCTCTGGCATGGTAAGCATATCTGATATCAAATTTATAGTCCCTAGGATAGGGTATGCCAGTGGGGTAAAAAAAAAAATGATAGGTTCGCCTTAAGGTCATCCTAAGTAAGAAATGCCTTGAAGGCATGCAACAATAACAGCAACAATGTATTTAATATCCTGCCTTTCTCTCAATATGGGATTCATTTCTGAATGGAAAGATCTTGGGGTTTAAAAAATACGAATTCAGCAGGTTGCAAAACTGACATAATCACCATTCCATACTTCCTCCATCCTAATAAATCCATGCTCAGCTGCCACTGTTTATAAGATGCTGTCAATCAATCACTTGTTTTGTTCATACCATGCCTTTTCCTCAAGCTTGGGACTCAGGGCAGCTAGTCATTCTCTTGTAAATCATTGATCCAGTTTTGCCTTCTGAAGACATTTTTGAGGATCCCTTTTAAAAATTAACATGGTCTTCACACAACATACCATTAGGGCAACCAAAGACAATCTGCTGCTTGTGGTACAGGACAATACCTCCCCTGCCTGTGTCATGTAGAATAGGTGGCCAAACTGCTTGGAGAATCGTACATAAATGCTGGGGAAGGTGTTGTGCCTGCTGCCTCATCTGAGGGCACCAGGCTAGTTTAGGGGCAGTACTACTCAAAGTCATGGTCTCTGGACTGATTCTGGTCCTTGAGCCATCAGCTGCTGATCTGCAGCAAGTTTCTAGAACAGAAAGAAACAATAGTACCCAATGGTCACAAATTCAGAGCTGATCCCTCGCACACTGGGGGGAAAAAATTACTGCTTGTCCACCCATATCAGACAGCCTGAGAAGTATTGGCTTTAGGGAACACTGCATAGGACATACAGTTCACAGACAGCTCTGGCCTCCTGCATTTTGTTGCCTTCCATTGGTCTGACCAGGCACTGTCACTGATCACCCAACACACAGCATCTTCCGCTTAATTGGCTAGTCTGCCTCTCAATCAAACAACCACCCCCCACCCATTCTCAGAGTAACTGTCTTCTCAGTTCTCATTGACTCCCCCTTCTGTCCACCACAGGGCTAATGTCTTCAATCTAAAAACAGATTTCTAAATGTAAAAATATTGGGTGGGGGGAATAATTAGGTGGCAAAAGTGTGAATTTGAGGCAACATGTCATGCTATACAATTACAACACTTTGAAACCATTTTAATAGCCATGACTCCATTCTGTGGAATTTTGGGATTTGTAGTTCAGTGAGGTACTTAGACTTCTCTTCCAGAGAGCTCTAGAACCTCATCAAACTACAAATTCCAAATTTCTATTGCTGGGAAGAGTGAGATCTCTCAAGCAATGTAATCAAATTGACAAGCCAGACACTGGACAATAACCAGTCCTCCGTCTACTCAGCAATAGGGTCTAATGGCAAAAAGAAACCAGCTTGGTCTCCTTTGTAAAGCATTTAAAAAAGAAGAAGAAATCTACTGACAACTTACTTATACATAATCATATCGATAGTCTAATGGGAGAGAGAAAAAGGAAATGGCTGCAACTTAGAGTGATGCAGGAAGAAAACGAGTATAGCAAAACAAGCAAACCAGAGGTATATCTAGCATAACAGCGTGGAAGTTGTGTTCCTACTTCCAGAGCTGCCGCCGCCGCCACCACCACCTCCTCCTCTGCTGCTTCCGGTACTACTTTTTTGCGTCCCCTTGGCATTCGTGCGCAGGGCACATGCACTACTTGTTCCACCCTAGATACACCTCTTAAGCAAACAGAAAATCATATAAGTAACAATTAGTGAACACACAAGCAGCTAGTGAGCATAGTCATGCACACATTTCTAACTCTAACATGCATAGGATGTAGCCATGACAGTTAATGTGGTATCAAAGTGCTACAACATTATAGTGCAAAAGATGCTGCAGTTCCAGCCTTTGGGCAATGGGACTTAATTCATATAAATCTGTTAATGATCAGGAGTTTGTGATATGCTTTCTGCTTCACATCTTCATTTTAAACACATGTATTTTTATAATGAGGACCAGAGTAATCAGATGCAGTTATTTCAGTGTAAATATGACTGCAGCCAAAAATAAGAAAACCGCTAAAATAGGAGGGCAAACATTATATGCCAGGAAAATATTTTGGAAATCAAAAATTACTTACAGGCTGCAAACGATTACAAAATCAGGCTTTCCAGTTTACTTGCATTGTGACACCATCTCCTGATACATATGCTCTCTGTTGCTAATCAGAGCATGATAAACTATGAGTCAGTCCACAGCTGACTCTATGAAACATAAAACAGAGAGAAACTCAAAAGTCAGAATTACTGTGGTAGCAGAGTGTGAATCTTCCCTGCTTGCACTGAATGAGAGGATACTTGTTTTAAGATGAAAAGCCTTCCATTTTTCCTATTGTGTGTTGGATTTTCTTATGGACTTCCTGTCCTTTCTCAGGAAAGAGGTGAAGATCAAGATATACAGCTTGCACAGGTAACAACACATTCTAAGAAACTTTGAGGCCTTTAATTGATTCTGTGTTTCCAGTTCTATGTTTGTCTAATGCCAGGGCCCCGTTTTTTCCTTGAGATGGAGGATGAGGACTAAGTTTAAGGATATTTCTGGTAACTCATAGGGGAAAATGATAAGAATCTCAGAGCTGTGGAAGAACTGGGTCTTCTTTCATTGTAAACTGAGAGACTGAGCTGAAGGTGTCTGCTTTGAGGTTTGCCTTGGCAGGCACGTGCTAGTTGACTTTTGGGGAGCATGAGCCTCATTTGAGCATTGCCAGAGTGAAAACTCACGAGAGATCTTGTGCCTTTAATGGTTGTAGAGAATAGAAGATTTTCAGCAGCTATTGCTTATTACAAAATTCCTTACCAGTTTTCAATCTGGCAACCTTACCTGAGTTCCTCCATTTGTAGTACAGACATTAAGGTTGCCAGATCTCAGGGCACTGGCTGAAATTTTACAGAATGGGTGGGCCTCCACATATGAAGGTAAGTTTAGGTGATATGGTACTGGAGAGGACATTTGTTTTTTCTATGTGAGGTAGCTTCAAAACCTGAGCACCCATCTCCCCATTCCCAGCTGATACCAAGGCTCTCTGGCTTAGCATAAAGCTTTTCACTGTTACAAGTGTTGTACGTGTCACTACTTCAAAAAGCAAGGAAGGGACTGGAGAGCAAGAAGGTGGGTGTACCTACATGGGTCCTGGGTGCCATTTGAAGCAAGGTTAGGAGGTGAGGTAGCTGTGCTCAGGTCTTGCAAACTCTGGGCTGTAGCATCCTTTATTGAATCATTCTATCCGCTGTGTGGTCTCCTTCTTTTCCAACTGCCTTCTGCTTTACCAAGCATTATTGATTTTTCCACTGAGTTGTATCGTCTCATACATCCAAAGTACAACAGTCTGAGGTCCTTTCTGCACTACACTGTTACAGTGCTATTATTCCACTTTCAACACACTTTGGAATCCTGGGGTTTGTAGTTTAGGGAGGGGCATTTAGAATTCTCTGCCAAAGAGCTCTTTGGCCTCAGTAAACTACAAACCCCAGAATTCCACAGGATGTTGAAAGTGGAATAATAGCACTATAACAGTTCAGTGTGCAAAGGACCTCAGTTTAGTAATCTTTGGCCCTTTCCACATGTGGGGAAGGAACCAGGTGAAAATGGGACTCAACGGATTTCTTTGGCATCCAGTTGAGTCCGTCGGGACGAGGAGCAGTGTGAGCTCGTCGCTCCGCACTGCTCCGGCATCCAAAATGGCAGCTTCCGGTTGGTGGAGGCTCTCCACCAACCAGAGAAGCTCACCAGCCTAAAGCCTGCCCCCAGCAGATCTGCAGGTACGCACTAGTACGCGCCTGCAAATCTGCACTGGAGCACGGCGACAGAGCGACACGGAGTGGCGCACTCCATGCTTTTTAAAAACCTGTAAAAAGAAGTTTTTAAAAAACACACCGCACAACCAGTTCCGGTCGCTTTGGAGCAGACTGAGATGCAGAACTGCAAAAAGTAGCCCCAGTCCACTCTACAGTGCAGAAGATCTCTATCGGAGGCCGCTCTGCACCATTTAAAAAGCCCGGTGCGGAAAGGGCCTTTGCTTCTAGTGAGAATTCAGGCTTAATTTTCTCGAAAACCTATTCATTTGTCTTTTTAGCAGCCCATGGCATCCCTAGAACTGTTCTTCCAACAAAAAATTATAGTTATCTTTAGAAGACCAAGACACCCTCAAATTCTGTCACAAATACATGAGCTTCTATTTTCATAAGCACAAAACTGTTGTAATTGCAACTCCAATATGCTGCTAAATGTGTCCAATGCTTACAAGCATGTGATATTCAAATCCAATGAAACATGATATAAGTTAATTAGAAGGAAATTTGTTAGAAAGAAACCAAAATTATTCTCTTAAATGTTGACAAGGAGGAAAAAAATGCTTCAAGGCAGAAATAGAGACAAAACAAATATTCGGGTAATTGCTCCATTTTTTAAAATGACACTTCTTTACATTATAAATTGGTAGCTCCCCCCACCCTGGAAAGAAATCACCATAAAAATTAACCAAAGCCAATCATTCTCGTAAACCATTTACCACATGGACTCTAGTGGATAAATATATCATCTAACGAACATAGCAGTATATAGGAATTGTAACCGCAACAGTCTTGTGCTTATTGAATTTATACTTCCTGTTCCATTGACTGTTATCCTTGCCTGTTTGTGATTTTCTATCTTTGTAAGAAATTTCTAAATCAGTTTTATGAGCAAGAACATGAACCAGGGCAGCGAGGTTGGAAAAGCAAGAGTTACTCCTTTGTGGACAAAATTCAACAAATGCAAAGATTTTTTAAGCTGAATGTAACTGGGAAGTTAGATGCTGACACACTGAACATTATGCAACAGCCAAGATGTGGAGTTCCTGATATTGGACAGTATGTCTTAGCTTCTCCTGGATGGAAGAAAAATAAGCTTACATACAGGTAATTAATAATATGGTTCAATGATAAATTCAGCAAGGTAATCCTGAACTCCTAAAATTTTACTGAAAATAAGCACTAGATTCAGAGATAATTTGGATTTCCTTTGCAATAAACAGGCATAGGATGTGTTTCTTAGAACAAAAGGTCTCTCACTTGTTGGGCATGGCAGACCCAGGGAACATGTGGCCTTCCAGATGTTGATGGAGTACAGCTCCTATCGTCCCACATCATGGGCTATTCTGGAGAAGGCTAATGGGAATTGTATTTCAACTTCTAAGGTCACACATTGGAGATGGAAAGAATTTGTAAAGACTCAAAAACACAAAACAAAACAAGGAAAATCCTACTTAGGCCCCTGTCCTGTCATTTCCAGTCCTCAGATAGACTCAAGAACTATTGCCATCTCTTCAACTCAGACTCAATCATTTCTTGCCCAAAATTGTTGTGGGTTGCATTCTGATAGCCAGCTATCAGAACACAGACAGTGAGGATTATCCTCCACATTTGGCTCCCCGCTGCCCCCCACAACATTAGAGGATCTGGTCTAATCATGGAAGGCTATAGCCTCCTCAGTCTTCACTTGGCTTTCCCCACCTTCCTGATGTTTGTACAGGGGGTGGCCAAGGGAGCTAAGAAAGTGTTGTGAAAGGCTGTAGCCCATCCAATCCTTGCTCACTTTCCTCTACCCTGCCGTGTCACTGGAGACTTTCTCCCCACTACAAGGCCCCTTTGAAAATGGCGTAGTTTTTGAAAACATCTGGAGAAAATTAAAATATTTGTTCTTCCTTGTGGAAATGAATAAAATGAATAATTTAAAACAACACATCCCTATCATCTATTCCACATCCCTACTATACATTGTATTTTAAATAACACCTTTTTGTTCTGTTTATAGTTTGTATACAAGACTATTCACAATGTGAAAATGTTGTTCAATGTTAAAATTGAGTTCATGATAGCACTAGATAAATTGGGGGCAGAGGGAGTGCCAATCAAACCAGCATGTGCTCTGTTTGTTTTCAACCGTATGTTTGGAAGGGAAAGGAAAGTTTGAATTTGTGAATTATATGTCCATTCTCAGGAGTTTCAAGGTGAAGTCATCTTTACATTTGAGAAGCAGTTCCTCTTTGTTCATAGAGATGGCTTCCATAATTAACATCATCATGGAAGTGTCTTGTGCTCTGTTTCCAAGTTAGCCCTGTCTCACAGATTTCTACTTTTGAGTTAAAATACCTATAGCTGAAACAACGGCCCTGACTTCTTGGGACTGGTGAAAAACTAAAATCTGGCAGGAAACAAAAGCAATTTGGCTGCTTCCTCCAGCTCATTTCTGATTTCTGATTTTGCATACAATTTTCAGAGCTAATGTGCTTGCTGTTGATAGTTATTCACACTAATAACCATGATGAGGCAAAGGTAATTCTTTTCCCCTTGCATTTTATAATTTTAGGATTATGAATTATACACCTGACATGAGAAAAGCAGATGTGGACATATCCATCCAAAAGGCCTTTGAAGTCTGGAGTACAGTGACTCCTCTGACTTTCAGGAGGGTCCATAAGGGGAGAGCAGACATCATGATTGAGTTTGCAACCAGAGGTAGTATCCTAATATTAACCAAGCTTACAATGTACAGAAAATGTACACTTTGTATTTCTGTAATGGTGTGAATGATCAGTACTCCCTGTGGTGTTCCTTAGTGCATGGTCGCTGTCCTCGACATTTTGATGGGCCTCTGGGAGTCCTTGGACATGCCTTCCCCCCAGCCATCCCCTTCGCGGCAACGTTCACTTTGATGAGGATGAAATCTGGACTGCCAACTTAGCTGGTAAGCAGTGATAACAGTGGTAGAGTTTGGAAACTCATATGCAAACACACATGGTGAGCTCCTTCACTCAGTGCTTTGAAACATTACTTGTTTGGGCAAAAGCTTCCAGAGTCCACAGACCAGCCATTCTTAACCTGTAGTCTGCAGATTCCCAGGGGGCCGTGATATCCTCACAAGGGGTCCACGAAGGCTTAAAGAAGTGTTATGAGCTGCTACAGTTAAAATGGAGAGGAGAGGAGAGGAGAGGAGAGGAGAGGAGAGGAGAGGAGAGGAGAGGAGAGGAGAGGAGAGGAGAGGAGAGGAGAGGAGAGGAGAGGAGAGGAGAGGAGAGGAGAGGAGAAAGACAGGCAGTAATACATTGATCTCAAAGGGCAGGAGTCTTTTGCCAGTGACAGAAATCATTTGTATAAAGTTTCATCACAATATCTCAGACTGTTCAAAAGTTAAGAAAATAACTGTTTGATAGCAAGAAATGTACTCAGCACTTGCTACTTCTGCATGCGGTGAGAATATGCAGGTGAATGATGTGAGATTTCCCGCTACTACGCATATGGCCAGAAGCTGCCTCATAGCTTCACCAAACTCTTAAAGTTGTCCATGTTGTGCACCACTTTCTTGGAATGTCTGTTGCTTCCCAGAATTCTGTAGCTCTGTCAAGCATGTTCTCAAAGAAATTCACATGTAAAAGGAAGACCACTGAAGAGAAGCTTTAAATATTTGATGTACTTTAGGGTTTAAAATTTTGAGTTAAGTTTTCATGATTCATGTTAATAAAAGATATTTAAAGGGGGTCGCTGCTAAAGAAAAGGTAAGAACTGTTGCCTTAGCCACCATGGCCCATGTTCATGTTGACTTGAGGATTCTGGGAAATGTAGTCCAAAAGAAGTAATTTTCTAAGCACTGAGTACGCTGAACATGAGACTGTGAGGGAATACACAGGGGTGCAGACATCATCATTACCTAGAGTAATACCCAACTTCTTGGGATCTGCATTACTGCAATCCAATAGTTATATGGCTGTGAGGTACCTTAGGGAGTGCTTCTTCCCATATCAGCCTGCCTGAAATTTTATCACTGATGGGGTGGAATTTTTCTTTGTTACAGCTATAATGGAGGCATAGTTGATGAGATAAAAAAGAAAGGGGCTTCTTGGTGGCTGTACCTATATTTTGGAAATCCCTATCCCAAGATGCTTAGGTTGGTATCTTCTTTGACTGCATCTTGCCAAATGGTGAAGACCTTTTTTCAGGCAGACTTCTTCTCATTGAGTTTTATAATATTGCATTTATATTATCTGTTTTTATTATGCTTTGTCATTTTTATATGTATTTTATGTCAATGATTTCTTTTTTTGCTTTTAATCTCTATTAGCCAACCTAACATGTGTGTGAAAACACAGGCAGAATATAAGGTTCTTTATAAATTTAAAAATTAAGTGGTGCTTGCTTCTGACATCATAAATTCAGTTTGTAAAACACACTGAGCTTTAACAAAAGGTCTTCAGCAGCTAAAATGCAGCGTTCAGCTTCTCATTAGAAATATAAATGATCCTGCAAAGAAGTACTATGACTTTAACTGCTAGCCTAAAGTAGGAACCTCATCAGAGAAAAAAGAATCATAGAATCATAAAGTTGGAAGAGACCACAGGGACCATCCAGTCCAATCCCCCGCTGTGCAGGAACACACATCGAAGCACTCCCAACAGATGGCCATCCAGCCTCTGCTTAAAAACCTCCAAAGATGGAGACTCCACCACACTCTGAGGCATCATATTCCACTACCAAATAGCTCTGACTGTCAGAAAGTTCTTCCTGAGGTTCAAGTAGAATCTCTTTTCCTGTAGTTTGAATCCATTGCTCCTTGTCCTAGTCTCTGGAGCAGTGGAAAAACATTTTCTCTTCGATATGACATCCTTTCAAATATTTAAACATGGCTATCACGTCCCCTCTTAACCTTCTGTTCTGCAGACTAAATATACCCAGCTCCCTAAGCTGCTCTTCATAGGGCATGGCTTCCAGACCTTCACCATTTTGGTTGCCCTCCTCTGGACACATTCCAACTTGTCAATATCCTTCTTGAAATGAGGTGCCCAGAAGCAGACATAGTATTCCAGATGAGGTCTGACCAAAGCAGAATAGAGTGCTACTATTGCTTTCCTTGATCTAGACACCATAGTCCTATTGATGCAACCAAGAATCATGTC
This sequence comes from Iguana delicatissima, assembly GCA_948472985.1. Taxonomy (NCBI): domain Eukaryota; kingdom Metazoa; phylum Chordata; class Lepidosauria; order Squamata; family Iguanidae; genus Iguana; species Iguana delicatissima. The sequence continues at coordinate 72,020 of CAOKZL010002879.1, forward strand.
GGCTTTCTGGGCTGCCGCATCACACTGCTGACTCATGTTCAGCTTGTGGTCCATTCCTAGATCCCTTTCACATGTACTGTTGTCCAGTCAGGTATCTTCCATCATAGGCCCTTTCCACACTGGGCTATTAAAACGGCGCAGAGCGACCTCCGACGGAGGTCTTCTGCACTGTGGAGTGGACTGGGGAAGACTACTTTTTGTAGTTCCGCACCTCAGTCTGGTTCGGAGCGACCAGAACTGGTCGTGCAGCATGCTTTTTAAAAACCTCTTTTAAGAGGTTTTTAAAAAGCACAGAGTGCGCGACTCCGTATCTCTCCGTCGCCGCACTCCGGTGCAGATTTGCAGGTGTGCACTAGTGCGTGCCTGCAGATCTGCCAGGGGCAGGCTTTAGGCTGGAAAGCTTCTCCGGTTGGTGGAGAGCCTCCACCAACCAGAAGCCGCCATTTTGGACGCCAGAGCAGTGCGGAGCGACGAGCTCACACTGCTCTTCGTCCCAACGGACTCACCCGGATGCTGAAGAAATCCAGTGAGTCCCGTTTTTACGCGGTTCCTTTCCCACGTGCAGAAAGGGCCCTATATTTGTGCATTTCATTTTTTTCTGCCTAAGTGTAGGACCTCATGTTTCTCTTTGTTGAAAGAAAGCATGCAGTCTCTGCTTGAGTAGTTTCCTCATTCTCTCCCTTCCAGTGTACTATAATGCTACAAACAGCAGTAAAATGTGTTTTACCTCTTTCACTCACCAGCACAAAGAAGGTCCATCAATTACCGTGGCACTCTAGCAGATGAAGTCATCACTCCCACTATGAAAAAGGTCTCAGATTTGCACTCCTCCGTGTTCCCACTCCACTACACCACTATAGGTAAGTTGAAAAAGCATGTCTTGTGGCAGTAAGAGTTTAGTTCAAGCCTGATTTATACTGAATAGTTTCCATCGTGAAGAGGTTGTCTTATCACATTAAACAAAACAAGAAAGGAAGAGGCCTCTTATTGAGCAAAAGTCAAATTGTGACATTCTGAGGACTCCTGCTTAAATATGTTAGTAGCAATTTTCAATACATAGTTGGAAATCTGTACAATTGGGGGTTTTATTTTTCTGAGATAAACTGTTTTATATTGGTTTTTAAAGTGGCTTACATGATAGTGTACTTCCCTGAGAAATATGTAAATAAATAAGGAAATAAGTTTATTTATTTAACATTTGTACTATGTTCCTATGGAGGATGGGGGGAAGAGTAAAGTATTATCACACTGCTGTAACTGCATGGTGTAAATAGACTGTAAGGTGCAAAGAACTCAGTGGGGCTCTCTTCTGACTACACAACAGGGTCCACGTGTAACGTATCTCTTTACTTATTCTCTTGCCTATTTAGAATTCAACTTATGGCTGGTTGCTGCTCATGAGATTGGCCACGCACTTGGCCTTGCACATTCCCATGACCCAAGAGCACTGATGTTCCCAAATTATAAACCCATTGACCCTGACGATTTTCCACTCTCCCAAGATGACATTGATGGCATTCAGGCCCTCTATGGTAAGAAGAAAGAAATAATAAAAAATGAATAGAAGGAAAACAATAACCAAGTACAAACATAAAAAGATGTCATTACACACACTTTGAATTATCATCTCCGTTACTATAAAGCAAGCCTGTTTGGAAATAGAGTTCACAGATGACTTGGCTGCTGTTGCTGTTCTGTTGTAGATCACACAGGAGTCCTAGCTTTTGTTGTTTTTCTGAGCTGTGGTCAGACCTGTTTCTAATGCAGAGCTCTGTTTCAGTGGTGGGAGAAGTCCTAGGGAGCCAAAAAAAGGCAGAATTTGGAAAAATCATTTCCTTATACTGTAACCATTGTTGGTAATTGCTCTCAAGATAGCTTTGAATTATGGTGACCATATGAATGAGAGACCATACGAATGAGAGACCATACGAATGAGAGATATTCAAGAGTCCTGGTCACCAACTGCAATGCTAGGTTCTACAAATTCTTGATTGGGTCTATCTGATTGGGTCTATCCAGTTGGAGGCCTGATTTGGGGAGGCTCTCCTATCTCTCTCCTGCACACCACAGCTCACCCCATTCAGCAGGATTCTTCAACTTCCTGTGGAACATTTTTGGGATTTGAGGGGCTGCTGTGGGAAGGAGGAACAGGAAAGTCCCACTTCCACCAGCCCAGTCATACAGATCTACGTATGGATCCAAGCCACTGTTAGCAAGAAACTAGAAGATTTCTCGTAATCCTCTTGTTTTAGGACCATCACTTAATCCTCCAAAGAAGCCACTAAAACCCACACTACCTGAAACTTGCGATCCTAAGATTTCATTCGATGCCATCACTACACTGAGAAGAGAAATCCTCTTTTTGAAGGGCAGGTAAGCACAAGTCTACTTCAACATAATATTCCAATGGCCAATCATAGAGGGCTGCAGACCCCCCCCCCATATTCTGCCATGTCCCTCATCCCTGAATTTTTTTAAAACCCTTTTTTAAAAGTTGGTCAAAAATGAACTCCATGATTTTGCCATGGTTTGGAGGGCAAGACAGTTTTAGGCCCAGAAGAGGTTTTTTTTTAAAAAAAAAAAAAAAAAGTCAACCAGAAGTGAAACATAGGGGGTCCCAAGTGCTTTGAAAAGGCACTGAAGAGTAAATGTGGACCACCAGCTGAAATTTCTCCACCCCATTCTAGTGCTTGCTAACAATGGATGGTTATGTCTTTGCCTCTGGCTTACAGATCAACAGCTATAAGCATGCTCCTGCTGCTGTTTATTATCACTGGTGATGGTGATGTTGTCCTCATTATCAAAGTGTCTTTGATTATACAGAATGTGGTGGTGGAGACATGTTGTACTGCAAGCATCACCAGGGATATGCTATCTAGCCATCCATTATCACGGTACTGCTCCCATCAGCAATACCCAGCACAGTCATCAATGAGAAAGGACTGCGTTTTGTCCACCCCTGTTCTATACTGTATCGCTAAGTCTTAGGAGTTATCTAGTTTAGACTGGAATTCATCTTCTGCCTTTGCAGATGGATGGAAACACAAGGAAGTTCGTGGGGCAGAGAAAAATTAAACCTTCCACTTGAAAACTGGCTCACATTTGTAGATAATGTGTTGCATGAGGAAGATGTTAGGCTTCTTTCAGCCCAAGATTTTGTAAAGCAGAACCCTTTCAAATGAACCTTAACTGTGTTGAGCACTTTCTGGGACAGAAAGGCAGCCTGTATATAGGAATAAATATGTTGTTGTGTGCCTTCAAACTCATTTCCAACTTATGGAGACCCTAAGTCCAGTACTTGGAAGCCCGCCCACCATCGACCGCACCGCTGCCGTTCCTACCAACCCTGGTGGAAGCGTTGAAGCAGCCGTGGGCGAAGCCGGCGTCAGCACAGCCTATCCCGCATAGGCTAGAGCATCTCTACAGGACCCAGAAGGAGAACGCGGAGTTCCTCTTCAATCATCCTGTACCAAACTCTATTGTGGTCGAGTCGGCTCAAACGAAAGGAGGCAATCGAGCGCATACTACTCCTCCGGACCGTGAAGGACGGAAGCTCGATGCCTTCGGCCGAAGGTTCTATTTGGCATCGTCCCTGGTGGCCAGGACGGTGAACACGATGGCATGCCTCGCGGCCTACCATCGGAACCTCTTTGACCGACTCGCTCCACTCCTTGCTGACCTGCCGGAGGAGTCACGAGCCTCAGCCACACAGATCTTTGGCGAGGCCGTTGCCACCTCGAGATCGCCACCTCGAGGCACGCCATGGAGGCTACCTCGAGGGTGATGGTTGGTGCCGTAGCCCGATAAGGTGAACCTATCATGGGATTTTCTTCATAAGGTTTGTTCAGAAGAGGTTTGCTATTGCTTTCCTCTGAGGCTGAGAGAGTGTGACTTGCCTAAGGTCATCCAGTGGATTCCCATGACCAAGTAGGGATTTAACCCTGGTCTCTAGGAGGTGAATCCACTCCAAAGTTTAGTTTGACCATTAAAGTAGCTATCCAAGGCACAGAGCCTCTGCTGAGAATAGGATTCAGACCTTGGATAGCTCCTTTAAAGCACATATTAAAACTCTAAGTGGATTAATTGCCCTGTTGACATGGGAGCCATGAGCTCACTGCATAAATATTTTAAGCATCAGGTAGGCCCTTCCAGTCAGTCAGATTAATGGCAGATATGTTATACAGTTGGTACTCTACATTTGCAGGTTTGACGTTTATGGGTTTGATTATTTGCACGTTTCTTCAACTCCTGCCTCCTTCAATTCAGCTGCTTCTTTTCCGGGGGAATCTTCCCTCTTGGTGGCTCCAATCAGGCCATGCAGCTCTTTAAAAGCCTGCCTCTGGTCCTCCTCCTCTACTACCACCAGCCATTATCTGGTCAGCTAAGGATGGTTTGCAGCCCAACTTCTCAGCATCACAAACCTTCTCCTGATGCTTCCCACACCCAAGACAAGGAGATGGGCACAAGAGTTACCATGCCAAGTACCTCTTTCCCTCTCCTTTCCCTGATCTGCTTTGGACTCTGAGTGCCCATTTACCCACCATGCCTCAGCCCCGTTCCCACAGACAAACACACTTTGATATTTGCAATTTTTTCCAACTTTTGCAAGGGTCCTGTGCCCATAACCCTAGTGAATGTGGATGGCCAACTATATTGTTCAGATGTGTCTTGTTCATGGAAATCTTCAGAAACATAGTCTAGGACCCTATATTAACATATTAACATCAAATATTTGTACTCTCCAACACTTTTTTTCTTTTTAAAAAAGATTTCTATTAATAATTTGCAACACAAACCATATTACATTAATTTCAGGCACCTCTGGAGAGTGTACCCTACTCGCTCAGAAGTTGATCTTGAATTAATTTCTACCTTTTGGCCTTTTCTACCATCCAACATCCAAGCAGCTTATGAAAATATGAATGACCAAGTTTTCTTTTTCAAAGGTAATACACTACCTCTTTGTAATATTTGAACCAAAGGCTGCCTCCTTGGAGAAAAAATCTGTTTATGAAAAAACTTCATGCAATATTTTTCTGCAAAGAAAACAGTATGTGTCCTGCAATGTACCCTATTTGGGGTGGAAAAGTACCCTAGAAAATGTCCCAGGAATCTCTACAATACCAAGCATTCTGTGGCAGATGCTCAGCTGTTCATTCAGGACACACAAGCCTTGTCTTGGGAAGCCAAAATGAAAGCTTAGAAGGATGGGTTGTTGTGGGCTTTTGGGGCTATGAGGCCATGTTCTAGTAATATTTACTCCTGACGTTTCACCTGCATCTGTGGCTGGCATCTTCAGAGGATCTGGCGGCATGGAGGTGGAATGGAGCATATATACTTGTGTGTTCCCTGGGTGGGAGGGATTTGCATTTGTGATGTATTAGTGATGCAGCTGACCTGTGAGATAGCCCATTGTTGAGTGGACTAGCCCCCAGGGTTGCGTTGTCAGTCAGGGGATACGCACAATCGCTGTGTGTGCATTTAAGTACTCGTTAGCAATCCACTGTATTGTTTCCTGTAAAGAGACCTCCTGAGTCTGGGTGGTGTTCATTGGCATATTTTTGAGTCTTGATTTCACTGTTTTTCAATACTGGTAGCCAACTTTTGTTTACTTTCCGAGTTTCTTCTTTTCTGCTAAAAGTTGTCCAGGCATTTATGGATTTCAATGGCCTCTCTGTGTAGTCTGACATAGTAGTTGTCCAAATGGTCCAGAATTTATGTGCTTTCAAATAGCACATACAACTGTTATGCATATTCCCTGACTAACGCAACCCTGGGGGCTAGTCCACTCAACAGTGGGCTATCTCACAGGCCAGCTGCATCACAAATGCATCACAAATGCAAATCCCTCCCACCCGGGGATCACACAAGTATATATACTACATTCCACCTTCATGTCTCCAGATCCTCTGAAGATGCCAGCTACAGATGCAGGCAAAACGTCAGGAGCAAATACTACTAGAACATGGCCTCATAGCCTGAAAAACCCACAACAACCCATGGATTCCAGCTGTGAAAGCCTTCAACTTTACTTAGAAGGATGGTGGCTTACAAACAAGGTTTCACTCACCATCCTCCATACATGTCTTCTCCATCCCTTAGCTAAGCTGTTAAGAGTAGAGAAGGAAGTTTTCCCTCCTCATCTGTTGGCTCATTGCACTGGCTAGCTGGGTCGAAGAACTTAGGGTTAGCCCTCCAAAGCTTTCTGTATTTTGAAGCAGGAGAAGATGGTTTCACTCAGACAATCTAAAACTTAACTTGAGTTGTGGCTGATTTGCAGTAAAGAGACCCATATGGAGCTTGCTAAACGAAAACAGAAACTCTCTCACACAAGATCTCCCCCCCCCCGTTTCAACAGATAATCATTTCTGGATGATTAGTGGATTTCAGATGCAACCTGGCTACCCCAAAACTCTTGACAATTTGGGTTTCCCACAAGATATTAAGAAAATTGATGCTGCTCTTTTTGACAAAAATACTGGAAAAACCTATTTCTTTGTTGGCGCCAAATATTGGAGGTAAGAGCTGGCTTCTGGTTAGCATTCAAAGTGCTTGTTATGACCTCTAAAGCCTGACATGGCTTAGGTTCAGACTATCTGAAAGGCAGGATCTCCCTATATGAGCCTAGCAAAGCTTTAAAATCTGTGGGAAGGGTTTTCTCTTGGGCTATTTCTGCATGAGACAGTTATAGCACTATGATTCCACTTTGAACATCCTATGGAATCCTGGGGTTTGCAGTTTTGGGAGGGGTCGGCTGGCCCCTCCCAAAACTGCAAACCCCAGGATTCCATAGGATGTTCAAAGTGGAATCATAGTGCTATAACCGTCTCGTGCGGAAATGGCCCTGGTCCCACTACCATCATAGACACATCTGGTGAGGACACAAGAGAGAGCCTTCCTGGTGGCTGCCTCCAAGTTGTAGAATTCCCTTCCATGGAAGGTCCAGTGGGCCCTTTCCTTGTTACCTCTCTTCCAGGAAGCAAAGACCTTTTTTATTCCTGCAGGCATTTCATTTTTAATTTCTTGTAGCAGATGCAGCTTTTAATGGGGGTGTTATATTTCTAGTTTATTATGCTCTAAATGTGCTTTAAAATGTGCTTTGAATCTGTTTTTAATTTGTGTTTTAGCATATGTTTTAAATAGAACTCTGGTTTAATTCTCTTTAAATTGCATTTTGTTATAAATGGTTGTGAGCCACCTTCAATCCTACACTGGGAGAGAAGCATAAATTAATAAGATAAAATAAATGGTCACTTAATTCATATGTAAGTTCTTCTACAGAAGCAGTTGGACATTTTTGTCCAAAGCAGAAATCTGCATCCATTTGAAGGCTGCAGGGCCAAAGATGTAACACGTGGGGCTGCTCACCATTGTATACACAAATTCACATTGTGCACTTCACATGCAGGTGTGTATGGCACGTTTCAGTTGTGCATTTCATGTTTGTCTGCACGTGCAGTTGTGCAATGTTGTGATTCACTGATGCATAATTGTCACATAAGCTGGTGAGTGCAAAGTCATCTTCATCTTATTAATGAAAACTATTAGCCAAGGTCTCTAGAACACTGCCTTTGATAGAGTACATGCACAGATAGCACAGCCATCATACGGTATATAAAACTTTAATATACTCATATTAATATAGAAGTAGTATAGCAGAATTTACATCATGATCAGCAGGAACAGCTACCAAATCAGTCTTTCCTTTCCCCCGAGTTCACTTGAGGGAAATGGATTTTTCCGGTAACAAGATATGGTGTAATCCATTCCTGTTGTAATGCAGAGTATATGGGGGGAAGTATTTGCATTTGGCCTCAAATGACTGATTAAAAGACATTAGATTTACTCTAGAACTGCTCCTAGCGCGGACAAAAACCAGAGGAACTAGTCTGGCTTAAGGATAAAGTATTTCTCTTAGTTCTATAAAAAGAAATGGACAGAAGATCTTGCACTGATGATTTTCCTAAGTCTGAGAATGTGGTGTCAAAACTTCAACAGTAATATTTTGAACTAGCTAGAGTTTCTGAATTGTTGTTGCTGTGTGTCCTCAAGTGGTTTTTAAGATATGGTGACTCCAAGGTGAACCTATCACAGGAGTTTCTTGGAAAGATTTCTTTAGAGGAGGGTTGCCTTTGCCTTCCTCTGAGGCTAAGAGAGTGTGGGTTTCCATGGCTGAGCAGGGATTTGGACTCTGGTCTCCAGAGTCCAACATTCAGACAACTATACCATGCTGGCTACCATTCACAATTTTCCCACCCCAGGATTCTGGGAGCTGTAATCCAAAAGTGCAACTTTTACTAGCTTTGGGTAATAGGATTGCAGCCTTAGACTTCTTTCCATATCATTAATTGGTGCCGTGGAAACAGCAGCTTTTGGAATATCTTGTGCAATCTCTTTATGCGCTGTTTTTGATAATAATAGACTCAGTTGGTCAGATCCCTGTCATGAAAGATTGTTGAGAATGCTGTTTGATTTCCATGACTGTGGGGCAGGGGTGCATGCATTCTGCCAACACCTCCATGAAAAAAATAAACATGACAGAAAAGCTCTCAATTTGCTGCTGCTGTTGTTAACTGGCATCAAGTTGACTTCAGCTTGTGGTGGCTCTGGCAATAAGAAATCTCTAAGTCACTCTATCCTCAATCACTACGCTAAGGTCTTGCAGACTCAGGGACATGTCTTCCTTGAGTGAACCTATCCATCCCTAAATTCAGTCTTGCTCTTTTCCTACTGCCTTCCATCTTACCAAGCATTATCATTTTTTCTAGTGAGTCATGTCTTCTCATGATATGGCCAAAGTAGGACAGTCTCAGTTTAGTCATTTTGGCTTCTAGGGAGAGTTCAGGCTTGATTTGCTCTAGGACCCATTGATTTGCCTTTTTAGCAATCAAAGGTATCTGTAGAACTCTTCTCCAGCACCACATTTCAAAGGATTTGATTTTCTTCCTATCAGCTTCCTTTATTTTGCAGCTTTCAGGGCCACACATACAGAGAGGCTCTCAATTAGAAATGTTTATTTTAAAAAACACACTACATGTACATTGTTCTTTTGAAATCTTTAGTATATGTGTGTTGAACTCAAACTAGAGAGTTTCAGTTTCGTCAGTGGTAAATTTACTTCCTCTAATGATGTTTTTCAGGTATGATGAAAACAGTCGATCCATGGATCTGGAGTACCCACGAAAAATACAGGATGATTTTCCTGCAATTGGCCAGCAGGTAGAGGCAGCTTTTCAGCATAATGGTAAGCGTAAACTGAATTTTCTTATCAGTTAACACAGATCAGAAACATGGGTCATGGAGTCAGAATAGGTTTGTCTCTTTCTCATTCACCTTTTCTCATACACACCTTCATGACAACTTAACTACATCCAACACTGGACTGTTCCTTATGCACCAGCACAACATACATTTTTCTCACTTCTCCTCAAACCCCGTTAGACCTCCCTGCCACCTAGAAATTGGGTCCAGAGGGCTTTCCAACCCTCTAGACCAGCCATTCTCAACTGTATTTTTGGCCACAGCTCCCTTAGGAATTCTTCTTGGTTCCAGGGCCCCTTGTCAAATAGGATCACAACACAAAAAGACAGACAATTATTTATGATTGAACACCAAGAAAACTTAAACTTGTTCTAACACTGGACAAAACATTTAAAAAGGCTATATGAAATCAAACATCTATGTGATGGAAACTATTCAAGAGTATGGAGATTACTCCGGTTTCAAGATTAATAAGGAAAACAGTGTACATAACAAAAAATATGAGGGAAAAAGAAGAGGCCGGATTCAAACGAACAACAGGATTTAATAAAAGACAGAAAGCCAAATATTTAGGAGTTTGGATTACAAAAAGAAACAATGAATTGTATCACAATAACTATGATAAAAAATGGAAGGAGATAACTCAAGATTTGGCAAAATGGACTCAATTTAAAATATCCCTGTTGGGATGAATATCAGTGATAAAAATGAATATACTTCCAAAAATGAACTATCTTTTTCAGAATGTGCCTATCATTACAAATATCAAACCTTTTGTTCAATGGAAGTGAGACATAACTAAATTTATATGGCAAGGGAAGAAACCAAGAATTAAATGGAGAATTATGACGGACCTAACAGTGAGAGGAGGTCTAGGCCTGCCAGACTTACAGGTATATTACAAGGCTCACTTGGATAAAAGACTGGATGAATCTTCAAAATATGGGAATGCTGGCGTTAGAGGGAACTGAGTTAAGAATGGGATGGCACGCCTACATGTTCTACAGAAAAGCAGCAATAGATAAAGATTTTACACAGCATTTTGTAAGGAAATCGTTACTTAAAATATGGAGCGAATATAAGAAGAAGAACATAAGGCAGCGACACAATTTGGTCTCCCCGCAAGAAGCTTTCTTTGGAAGATGGACAGATACAGACAAATGGCTACGATATGAAGACTTACTAGAAACGACAGAAGATTGTGGTATGAAGATGAAATCAAGAGAGAAATTGGAAATTGAAGGAATAAAATTAAGCTGGTTTCCCTACAGACAGCTAAAGGAAAGATTTCAAATGGATGTACAAACTTATGGAATACAACAAAAGGAGCAAATCCAATTATTGCGATTGCTAAGAGAAAATCCACCACATTTATTTGGGATGATACCTGAACTTTATTTGCTAAACATGACACATATATTAGATGGAATGTCAGTGAAGAAATATTGGAGAATAATACTATACATGGTGACGACGGCCCGTATTGAGTATGCACGACTTTGGAAAAATGAAACTGCTATTGAACAGTGGTAGACAACTTTTATGGAAAATAGAAATGTGGACGTTCTCACACAAAGATTAAAAGGGAAATCAGATAAAGACATTAATAAAGAGTGGAAGATTGTTATGGATTTTGATTGGGTGTAGACAGAAGGTAATGCATAATTCATGATATCAATTACTACACAGAGTAATAATCATAGAAGTATCATGTAACAAGTAAAGTAGAGAAATATAGCAGGAACTAATGAACTAAGTTTGATTATTAACTTTTTATTGTGATACGCGGTATAACAAATAGAAGAAACATTAATAATTGTAATCCAGAAAGAAAAGGAAGTAGTAGTAACATTGCATGTAAACATTGCAGAGATTGTTTGTTTTATTTGCTGAAACTTTAATAAAATTATATATATAAAAAAAGAAATCAAACATCTATCAGGCCTATTGTGATCCTTGAGTTTCATGCTTTTCTGCATGTTGCATAATATCAGGCTCCAAATTAGACAATGACTGTTGAAAGTCACCCTTGTCATGATATCAATTCTGTTCTTGGATTTTGTCATGCAAACTGTCAAATGGTCCGTTGGAAAGATATTATAAATAGGAGGAAAACTATTGACTCCTGTTAAGGTTGCTGCTTAGGTATTTCATCAGTTCAGTTGCTAGGAACCCCAGAAACCCTTCAGGCTTCCCTTTTCACAGTTTTCAGTCTGTGAAGCCCTTCAAACATGCCAAGGCCCCCATTGAGAATGGCTGTTCTGGGCCAAGTTTGGTGGACGCACAATTTCAAAGGAAACTCCTTCCTTTCGATTTTGATTTGATTTTGCGGACAGAAGCATTTCTTTTCAGTGGATTTACCTTGCTCCATCCTGGTTTTGATGTCTTATTACCAAAGCAAGTTAATTAGGGGTAACACCACGCATATTGAATCTGACAAAATGATGAGAACAAAACCATCAGATTCAAGCTCTTCAGGCTCTTTCAAACACTGCTGTATGGTGTCTAAAAACATCACCGCACAATGAGGGAAAAGCTGGCCTCCTAAATCTATCAACATTTCCTTGTGTTAGAAAGCTCCAAAGATAAATACTTCGTATAATAACAACTAGATCAGAATTGTACATGGGTGGGGGGCTGGAGAGGAAGAATGAACCCCAGGAAATAACCACATTTACATTTGTACCTTCTGTTAGCACTGTATGAACAAGCTTGAGTAGAGTTTATTTTCATTTTTTCTGAATCCTGGTTCTGTGTTACACTCAGACCAAAGATCCCAGTTTGAAATGAAGTTGTTAGTTTTAAAAAACTGCTTGATAATTCTTGGTTTAAAGTCAGTTTATTATACAATCTTCCCTAGGTTCATTTAAATCAAAATCCTTTGGTAAAATAAATCTTGCTATAAATAATACAATTTCCGTTATTTCTAGGATTGTTCTACTTTTTCCATGGCTCCAAGCAGTGGGAATTTGATCCAAATGAGAAAAGAGTGATTCGTGCAATGCAAAGCAACAGCTGGCTTAACTGTTAGAATGTACACACACATACTCTCCGCCTCAGAAAAAAAAAAACCTGTGAAAATTATTTAAGTATATTTCTGTCAAGACACCAATAACTATGCAATCCAATACCCTGTAGCTGCAAACCAAACTGTATTTAAATTCTTTGTATTTAATCAATACTCTTTGTACTGATTAGTTAACAAAGTTCATGTGTTCCTGGTCATTACTTCTTTAACAGAGAATTGGGTACCAGAGGCAGAAATAACACGAAAAGAATAAGAACAATTCACTACACCATAAAAAAAGAAGAGCAGTTCAACATGTTTCAGCAAAGTTTTCATTCAAAACTAACAATATGCACATGTGATATGAAATACCCATGTCAGGTAAGCCTTGCATAAGTAAAAAAAAGAAACATTTTGAACCTTGTAGATAACACTTGAAAGCTTCCTCCAAAATATGTTATTCATCCAGTGATGTATTTAACTCTTTCACTCCAAGTCTCAAGTCTCTACCTTCAAGTCTCAATTCGAGTCTCAAGTCCTTGCAAGATACTTTCAATTCAAGTCTTGAGTCAAGTCTCAAGTCTGGGAGCCAACTTTATATCCCAACCTATATTCCAGAATTTCTGGACAGAGTTGAATAAAGTCAGTTTTAACAATTTAAGTAGTCAGACCTCTACTTTTGTGATTTTACCATCTGCAGCTTCAGAAGTGGGAAACAGGATCCTTCTTAGTTCCCATTTGCAAAGCTGGAGGATTTTTCAGAAGTGGGGAATAGGATCCTTCTTATTCCCCATTACTGAAGCTTCAAGAGCTTTAGAAGGAAGGATATTTCCTCCTCAAGCCCATTGCCTAACACATTTTCTGTTCCCCTCTGAGATATGCGCCCTGCACAGTGGGCATGAGTCTTGCCTTCTGCCCTTAGGAAAAGTTTTAGAAAGCTCTCCCTATATTTAGTGGGGACAGCCTGCTGAGTAGAGCTCAACCCCACCTCAAGCCAATTGCCAATCCATTTGCTGTTCCCTCTGAGAAATGTGTCCAGACTTTGGGCTTGAGACAGATTATCATGTGACCAGTAAGTTGTAAGGTTTCTGGATGAATGTGTTATGTTACTGGACCAAGTGCAGCAAGTCAGTCACTAAAAATATGCAAGTCTCAAGTTGAGTCGAGTCAGTGTGTAATTTTTGCCGAGTCGAGTCAATAAGTGACTTAAGTCTGACTTGAGTCTGAGTCAATCGACTCGAGCCTACATCACTGCGTTCACCAGCTTCCACGTTCCATAAGGCTTCCATTTTAATGGCCGTACTTTTAGATCTATGCTACTTTCACATGTTGGAGATAATTGGTGAGGCAGGCTTGTCTGCACCCCACTTTACTTTCTATTTCACACATAGCTACAAGAGAATCAGCTAGAGTAGAATCCCACTCTTTCCCAACTCAGGCATTGTTTATTGAATGGTTTACTGCAGAGACACTGACGTAACCTAACACCAAAAGTCTCTGTTTCTCCAGCTCTCCTTTCCCCTTTCCCCAGTGTTGATCCTGCTTTTAAAAAGGCCAGCTAGACAGAGGATGAGGAGGAAAAGGACAAAAAAAGACTTTGTAAAAAGGAGCTTCATATCAGAGACTTTGTTAACTGAAGTATGCCTTTACATACTGAACTCAAAAAACAATGACAAGATTTTTAGTATCTTTCTAATAACAGCATTAACCCATTTTCTTGAGATGTGGAATTCAAACCTGTACATGGTTACTTGGAGGCAAGCCCCATTTAGTTCAATGTGCCTTACTTCCATGCATGAGATTGCAGTTCTAATGTTTTACATTATGAATGAGTATGCAATAAAGCATCTATTCACTGCTACAACTTGTGTTTAAAAGTTTTTGTGTGGTACTTGTGAACAGTGGGATGGGGAAAAATTTCAAATCTGATTTTTTTTTTTAGGAAAAAAAGATGAAGCAGGTCATACGTGGGAACTGTACGGCCCTTCAAATGTTAGAACTGAACTTCAGCTCTCAGCATTCATCACAACTGGCTGTGCTGCTAAAGGCTGCTGGCAACTGCAGTTCAATAACAGTAGCTAGGGGGCTGCATGACTCCCATCAGTACATTACACAGTAATTTGTAATTTTAAAGATGAAGTTCAGCATCCATGAATAACTTATAAGAAATGTTACAAGGAAAAGACTGTAGATTACAAGAAATTGTTGTTCGTGATGGCCTAGGATACACGCAGTAAGATTTGCATTAAGAAACATTAGTGGTGTTATGGGGTGGGCTCTGCAGTCTGATATTGTTTTAATTGGCAATGTATATTAATTGGCAGATATGTTTATTTGGCATGAAATATAAATCATATACAGACTTACAGCTAGAAAGAGCCATGTAGAGGAAGGAACTTTATCTGGAAAAACAGGTCAGAGATGACCCTGAGCATGGCTGGGTCGTAAAGCTTGACTTAATGGCTCTTTCAATAAGAAACAATAGCCAGCTCCAAGAAGAGCAAGTACCCCCTGTGGTGTGCATTTTCTATAGAAGGCAAAGCCATAAAGCTGGTTGTCAACTCACTCTGGCACCTATTTGTTGCAAACTCCAAAAACAGAGCCTTGACAGAGTTGGTTCAGGAAAACAGGAAGATTTCCAAAAAATCACCAATTGCCCCCATCCTCACACCTGGGATCTTCTTCCTGATCTCCAATCAAAACTTTTTGCCATCCACATGTTAAAATCATCAACTGTTTCCTTCAGACATTAACAAAAATTAACCCATCCTGTCCCTTTTTGTACATCCTGCAGGACTTTTTTTGCACAAAAAATGATGTTAGCATCTCAGGCCTCCAGGAGAGTGTTTTTGGGTATAAAGAACCCTCAATTTTGGGTCCCACATACAGCACTTCAGTTTCAGGTGTCCTCCTTGTCACTTTGGCTTTTGCATTGAAAACAAGTCCAAGCCACACTGCTGCTTCTTCACTTCTCTCTGGATGATAAATATAACCTAAGCCCCTTTCTATTCCTTTATCCATTTTCCTCTCTTTCTTTCCAATTAGCCGTGTGTGACCATTTTGTGTGTGTGCAAGGATATTTTCCCCAATAAAACATATGGGTGGCAAAAGGTTTTGACTGGAGATCAGGAAGAAGTCATAGGTGTGAGGATGGGACAATTATTGACTTGTTGGAAATCTTCCTGTTTTCCTGAACGAACACTGTCAAGACTCTTTGTTTTTAGAGTTTGTAACAAATAGGTGCCAAACTGACCCATAAGTCTTCTGGTTGATCTCTTTTAGCAGTATATCCCTGTATAACATAGGTGTTAGGTCTTGCTAAGTTATCCCCTCCCTCTCATAGGTCTATCTTTGAGCTAATTATTCCCCCACTATATGTTTTGGGGTAACAGTGGAGAAGAAAACAAAAAGGATTAAAGTACAATTTACCATTGAATACTAAAGTTAGGATTGTCCATGCCATCATATTTCCTATTTCTATGAGAAAGCTAGACAGTGAAGAAAGCTGATAGGAAAAGAATCAACTCACTAGAAATGTATTATACTGTGGGCTGCAAAAAGTGACCGATAAATGGAACCAAGAAGAAATTAAGCCTGAATTCTCCCTAAACTGTTTTATTTGGAAAGATCATGAGAAGACAAAACTCTTTAGGGGGAAAAACCAATAATGCTTAGTAAGGAAGAAGGCTGCAGGAAAAGAAGAAGAGCACATTACAGGTAAATATACTGAATCAAGGAAGCCACAGTCCTGAGCTTGCAAGATCTGAACAGGGCTGTGGATAACAAGGTGAGTTGGGAGATCTGTCCTTCGTAGGGATTGCCGTAAATCAAAACTGGATTGATGGCAATTAATAACAAATAGAAATGCAGCCTGAAAATCTTATTGGACAACTGCAGAACATCTTTCACCAGCTTGATGTTTCTCCAGATGTGGTAGACTACAGTTCCCATCATCTGTACATAGCAAGAATGGCCATTAACCCAATACAGCTGGAGGACAGAACAATCCCTAATTAAGTTTATATGTTTTACGAACCAGTTTATCTCAGCATAACTAGAGCTGGTATTTGTTTGTATCAGGACTCATCAAATTGCAAGAGGTGTAGCTGTCCTAAACTACAATATTCAAAATCTAGTGAGTGTTATCGCCATTTCCGCACTACATTGTTATAGTGCTATTATTCCACTTTCAACATCCTGTAGAATCCCGGGGTTTGCAGTTTAGGGAGAGGCATTTAGAATTCTCAGCCAGAGAGTTCTTTGGCCTCAGTAAACTACAAACCCCAGAATCCCACAGGATGTTGAAAGTGGAATAATGGCACCATTAACAGTGTAGTGTAGAAATGGCCTATGTTTCAGTGTCCCATGGCATTCTGTCACTGACTTCAAGCTGACATTCTTGAGCAAAGGGACTTCAAAGATGACTTGGAACCCACCATTCAAGCAGGGGACACCTCCCCCTAATAGTAGGGTAAGTGAAGTGGTAGAATAGTGAGCTATTCCTCTTTGCTTGGATCATGGAGTTCCATGATCCAACCACTAGGCAAATGCTACCTCTTTGTCTTTTAGACTAGACATTCTTTAAGGTTTGTACATATTTTGCTTGGGAGTCTTTGGGGCCACATATGCTTATGAAATTGTAAAAATATCAGCGATAAACCGTTGCTTTCCAAGGAAATTCATCATGACTGACTGTATCAGAATTGGGCCTGGAGGCTGTAACTTGGAAACTACCTGCAGTCTCTTTGCTGGGTTAGACACAGCGGTGGGTGTTGGTTTTCCTGTGACCTTCACTGATTCATCTTAGTGTGTTCAGAGGGCATTGCTTACAGAACTGGACTGGTTTATCAATAACACCCACATTTACAACCTCGAGCCAGAGATTTCTGATAAGCGGATGCGTTAGAGTGGGAGTTCACTGAAATGTCGCCAGGTTCTTGGGAAGGAAAGTATTTCACAGACCCATGAATGCAAGAAGACATCCCCTACTACTTTCTCTCTAACATAAAAGAGAAAATTAATACAGCTAAGGTAAAGCAGTTTCCAGCTGCAAAGTGAAATGTTGTCCTACTGCCTAAGTAATATTCCTTGCCTTATCTCACCAAAGCCATTAATCAATTTATATGCAGGGATAGGTAAGGCCATTTCCACACGAGATTGTTATACTGCTATTATTCCACTTTCAACATCCTATGGAATCCTGGAGTTTGCAGTTTAGGAGTGAGGGGTCTTTGAGGATTCCATAGGATGCTGAAAGTGGAATAACAGCAGTATAGCAGTCTAATGCGGAAATGGCCTAAGTTACTATGAAGGGGCTAACATGTTAAAATAATCTCACTGAATTACATTTATAATGAAAGGGGCTCATTTTAAACATTTACTTGATGTTCACATTGATGCTACTTTACAACCTTAAAGCGTTAAGAATGAAGGTACACAGCCCCACTCAAAATGCCCCTCTGCCCTGGTCCCTGTTTTGAGCGTTAGAGAAAAGGAGACAGCTACGTGATTTTTTAAAAGGCCTATTTCTCATCTGCTCCACAGAAACTCCTTCTCTTGTTTCTCTTTTCCCCTCATTGCATCTCCTTAGCCTCCCTTCTACTTTAGTTTAAGAGCATCAAAATTCAGTTTCCTGGGACAGAAGACATGCTTCCATATGGTGTCTAGTTCAGGAGGACCATTGCCATTTCTGCACGAGTCTGTTATCCCAATAAGAGGAATCTCTTTTGAGAAGTTTGTTAAAAAATGGGACCCTCTTATCCAATTTTTTAAAAACAAATGGGGAATTCGATGGTAGCGAGCTTTTTGGATTAAGGGAAGATATGAGAAAAGAAAAGAGAAAAGAAGTATAAGAAGTATATTTTAAATATATCAGATATTGATAAGCACAAAGATATTAGGATATTGTATAAAGATTAAGATGAATATTATACAAGGTACAATATCAGCAGAGCCTTGATGTAAGCAAATAAGAGAAACGGATCCTCATGTATATAGCTCATGTGTTATACTAAGGACAAACTGGTCAGGAAGCCAGAGAGGAAAAAGAATGAATGGAACTGAAATGAAGAAGCGAGAAGGCGGGTAGGCAGATGCTAGGAAATACCAAATTAAGTATTACATCCATTATGTGTATATTAATATGATAATATTACTATGATTTATTTATTATATTTAAATTTAATTTTAGAGATCTTCCTATCTACATGAAAATTATCTGATATAGCTATGTACATATGTTCTTTGTCCTTTCAAATTTTATGTTTTATGTTTTAATAAAAATCATTAAAAAAAAGAAAAGAAAAGAGATTCCACTTAAATATTAGGAAGAGCTTCTTTACTGTAAGAGCTGCTGAACAGTGGAATAGACACCCTCAGAGGGTGATCTTCAAAGGTCTTTATACAGAGGTTGACTGGGCATCTTTCAGGAGAGCTTTAATTGTGTATTCCCAAGTGGTAAGCGGTTAGACTAGACCTTCCAACTCTACGTTTCTATGATCATAAAGTGCCATGTGGCACCAACCAATGGTGAAATGCCCTTCCAGGAATATGTCACAAATAAGTAACAGTACAGCTTCAAAACTCCTTCCTTGGTGCCTTGATATACAATGTGAGAAAAAAGCCCTGACCTAAAAATGCCTGCAAAAAGGCGGAGCACATATAGGATGAACAAAATTGATGTCACACTAAATATTTTAATGGACAAAACAGTTAAAGCAACCGACTGCTTTTCAGAAAGTTCCATCTTCTGAATAAGATTTGCCTGGTACATCGATCAATGTCTGCCACCTAGTGGTTTTCTAGGTTTCCAAAAGTTTTGTTATTTGGATAGTCCAAGCAACCAGGAATGTTCTGTATGAAGATTTTTATTAAAAAAAAAACTTTAAGGTTCATAAATGTAGTGTGATACATTGAACTCCAACATTTATTTAAGGACACAGCGCTGGGTGGATTCTGGCTTAGAAAGACCAGGGTTTTTCTCTTATAGATAAGAATTTTGAATGCTGCTCTTAGCCTGACTGGAAGAAGGGTCTACATCAAATCAGGATTTTTTCTTAAAACAAAAACGTACAAATAAAATGTCCTCTCCCTCCACATTATCTTCTCCTTCTTTCCCCCACCAAAAATTCTAGACAGTTATACTACGGGATCAGAATAAAGTAAAAAGCTTGGATGCATTTGCACAGCCTTGATTTTTTTCCCTTAATTCATTCCAAATTAAAGATCTGAAGTATTTCTGTTCAGAAATAAATAAAAACAAGGAAGGAAAGCAGATTTAGGGCTCAAGGTTCTGCCCACTAAAGGGAGGATCCTGAGTTCTACCCTATTCTTTCATTTACATCCTATCTTATCCCCAAAAGCTGGAATTCAAGGCAGATTACCAAATAAAAAAGAACTGCATACAGTTATGGTTAAAAATCCCACCAGTGGTACCACCTTTCCATGGTAGTAGGATTGCACATTTCTGTGAAGCAGGAGACTGGTAGGATCATAGAATCATAGTACTGGAAGAGACCGCAAGGGCCAATCGAGTCCAGCCCCCTGCCATGCAAGAATATATAAAGCATTCCCAAAAGATGGCCATCCAGTCTCTGTTTAAAAACCTCGAAAGAAGGAGTTTGCACCACACCCCCAGGCAGTGTATTCCACTTGTAGAACTGGTCTTACAGTCAGGAAGTTCTTCCTGATTTTTAGGTGGAATCTCTTTTTCTGAAGTTTGAAGCCACTGCTCCATGTCCTAGTCTCTGGAGCAGCAGAAAACAAGCTTGTTTCATCTTCTATATGACATTCCTTCAAATATTTAAACATAGCTATCATGTCACCTCTTAACCATCTCTAGGCTTCTCTTCTCCGGGCTAAACATACCCAGCCCCCTAAGTTGCTCCTCATAGGGCATGGTTTCCAGGCCTTTAACATGTTGGTTGCCCTCCTCTGGACACATTCTAGCTTGTCAATACCCTCCCTGAACTGTGATGTCCAGAAGTGGACATAGTATTCCAGGTGGAGTCTGACAAAAGCAGAATAGAGTGGTACTATTACTTCCTTTGACCAGTCACTATATTCCAATTGATCCAGCCTAGTATTGGCTTTTTTAGCTGCTGCATCGCATGTTTAGCTTGTGGTCTGCTAAGACTCCTTTTCACAAGTACCGCGGTAAAGCCAGGTGTTACCCATCTTATATCTATGCATTTTATTTTTTCTGCCCAAGCATAGTACCTTGCACTTCTCCCTGTTGAAATTCACTTTGTTAGTTTTGGCCCTGCTCTCTAATCTGCTGAGATCATTTTAAATTCTGATCCTGTCCACTGGGGTTTTAGCTATCCCTCTTAATTTGGTGTCATCTGCAAATTTAATAAGAATGCCCTCTATTCCTTTATCTATATCATTGATAAAGATGTTGAATAGCACTGGGCCCAGGACAGAACCCGGTGGCACCCCACTAGTCACTTCTTTCCTAGATGAAGAGAAGCCATTGGTGAGCACCTTTTGTGTTTGGCCAATCAGCCAATTACAAATCCACCTGACAGTAGCATTCTCTAGCCCAGATTTTACTAGCTTGCTTGCAAGAGTATAACAGGGGAATTTGTCAAAGGCCTTACAGAAGTCAATATATGCTCTATCCACAGCATTCCTTTCATCTACCAAACTAGTAACTCTATCAAAAAAATAGATAAGATTAGGCCCTTTCCGCACAATGTCACTGTGCCACTTCTGGGCACAGCAGTTCTGGGCAGCAGTTGACAGACCGCGGTTCCAGATGATGTCATCACCATCCCATTGCCATCCTGTCACAAAGCATCGTACTCATGCAGTATTTGCCAAACAGAAAAAAATCTATTTAACACCTCCAATTGTGCAGTGGAAGCGTGATTGCGACACTTCCTGCCCCAGCGCAGCAATGGCAAGTGCCCAGCTGTGCTGCAGAAGGAAGAGGCAGAGCCATTGCACTTCCTTCCACAGGGAGCAAGCAGGTGCGGAGGGGTGCATTGCTGACATGCTCCCTTCTGGACCTGCATTGCAGTACAACATGGAAGAGTGTTGTCATGCAGAAATGGCCTTAGTTTAGCATGACTTGTTTTTGAGAGACCCATGTTGAGTTTTAGTGATCACTGCATTCCTTTCTAAATGCTTACAAACTGTATCTTTAATTATCTGCTCTAGAATCTTTCTAAGTATTGATGCCAGGTTGTCTGGCCAGTAATTATCTGGGTCTTCTTTTTTCCCCTTTTTGAAAATGGGGACTCAGAGCACTTGGGAGAAGAATTAAAAAATCACCCGCTGACATATCCATAGAGCTGCTTAGAGTTACAGACACAGAATCTACTCTAGTTCTAACTAAAAATGTGTCAACAAATATGAAAAACAAAAGAATGACCCACAGATTTGGAACAATCAATTCCAATCCTCAAGAAAGGCAACACCAGGGATTGCAATAACCACAAGACCATTGTATTAATCTACTATGCAACCAAAGTCCCGCTCAAAATTCTACAACAAAGACATTGACAATATATGGAGTAAGAAACGCCAGATGTCCAAACTGGGTTCAGGAAAGGCATAGGGATCATATTGCAAACATACTTTGGATAATCGAGTGCACCGAAGAATTTCAAAAGAAATCAGCCTGTGTTTTTCAGATTATAACAAAGCCTTTGATTGCATAGATCATGAAAAACTATAGATTGCTCTTAAAGAAATGGATATGCCACAACATTTGATCATCCTGATGTGTAACTTGTACTCAGGACAAGAGGCAACTGTTAAGACAGAATACAGAGAAATGGAACAGGTTTCCATTTGGCAACGGGGGTCAGGCAAGGCTGCATTTTCTCATCCTATCTAACTTGTTTAACTTGTATACTGAACAAGTAATACATAAAGAGGGTTAGACTTGGAGGTAAGATGTGTGAAAGTTGGAGGAAAGAACATTAACAATTTAAGATATGCAGTATTATGCACCATAATACCAGCAGAAAATAGCAAATAGCAATGATTACTTGGAATACTTACAGCTGAATGTTGACAAAACAAAAATAAGGACCACAGATGATTTACAACGAAGACACAGAAACACAGTAGTTCGAGACTTTCCATACCTTGGTTAATTCATTAATCAGAATGAAGGCTGCAGTGAAGAAATGAGAAGACTAGGAGTAAAAACACAGTTATGAAGAAATTAGACAAGATCCTGAAGTGACAAGATACGGCATTTAATACTAAAGTTAGGATTGCCCATGCCATCGCATTTCCAATTGCTATGTATGGTTTTGAAAGCTGCACAAGTGAAGAAAGCTGTTAGGAGTAAAATCAACTCATTTGAAATAGGGATGCTGGAGGAGAGTTCTATGGTTACCCTGGCCTGCTAAAAAGATAAATAAGTGGGTCCTTGAGTCAATTAAGCCTGAAGGCTCCCTAGAAACCAAGATGATGAAACTGAGGCTGTTGTACTTTGGCTATATCAGGAGAAGACATGATTCACTAGAAAAGACAATAAAGCTTGGTAAAATAGAAGGCAGTAGGAAAAGTGGAAGACCACATTACAGATGGATAGACTCAATCTAGGAAGGCATAGCTCTGAGTCTATGGGACAAGAGCAGGGCTTTTCATAACAGGATGACTTGGAAGTCTCATTTATAGGGTAGCCATAACTTGAGGTCAACTTGATGGCAGTTAACAACAACAGATGGTCAAAATAATACTAAGCTTTCTGCAGTATTAAAATCATTTAAAACATTGATTTAAAATCAACAAATAAAAGCAGTGCAACAGACTACAAAGCCTCTTTCCTGAAAAACAGTTTC
The DNA here is from genome assembly GCA_948472985.1 of Iguana delicatissima. Taxonomy (NCBI): domain Eukaryota; kingdom Metazoa; phylum Chordata; class Lepidosauria; order Squamata; family Iguanidae; genus Iguana; species Iguana delicatissima. The sequence goes on from CAOKZL010002879.1 coordinate 95,090, forward strand.
CAAAAGCTGTAGTAAAAAATAAAATAAACATGACAGCACATTCTAAAAGGTCCTCTTCCTCTTGAGCAATCAGTCCTCAAAGGCTGCTGAAACAAAGAGATCTTCCCTTTTCTACAAAAAGACAGCAAAACAGGAATCAATCTAGCCTCTCTAGGAGGAGGATTATAGAGTCTGGGAGCAGCCACAGAGAAGGCCCTCTCACACACTAAATGTGCTCTGAAGGTGGTGGAATCAAGAGAAGTGCTTTTTCCCCAAAGACCTTAGAGAATCTTGGAGACTCATATGAAAAGACACAATTCTTCAGATAGGCTGGGCCCAGCCCATATAGGGTTGTACAAGTCATCATCAGGCCTTTGAGTTGGGCTTGAAGGAAACAAACCGGCAGTGAATTGAGCTTTTATACCAAGGGAACCACGTAACCAGCACCAATCAACAATCTGAATTTCTGAATATTTTCCAAGGGCAACCCCACAAACAATGTTCAAGTGATCCAAATAGGATTATACATAGGATGTAATTAAGGTATGTGTCATCGTGGCCAAATTCCTAGGAGCAGGCATGGTTTTAATTGTTCAAAAGCACCCTTGGTCACCACTGAAACCTGAGCATTCAGGTTCAAGGCTGAATAAAGGAATATACTGTGAACCTGTATCTTCAGAGGCATTCCAACCCCACCTGGGTACAGGCTAAACCCTTATTCCCTGGTCTGCCTTGAAACTGACTAAGAGGACCTCTGTCTTGTTTGGATTAAGCTTTAATTTTTGTTTGTCCTCAGATAGTCTATTGCTATTCACAGGCATCTCTTCAAAACCAAAACAGCTTCTTTGGATTGCCAGGGAAAGAAGAGAGAGAACTGAGTATCTTCAGCATACTGATGGTACCAACCTGCCCCCAGCAAAAAATAAAATTAGAACAAATTAAAAATCTGGGCAACCTCTCCCAGGAGTTTCACATGTTTGCATGCTCTCCAACTGTCCCAATTTTGCACAAAAAGGTCCAGTTAATCCTCTGTTATCCCATTTTTTTCTGCTGCTTTTAAAATGTCCCAGTTTCTATCTCCTCTTCCCACTTTCTCCCTTGTCCAGCTTGAGTTAAAAATGCAAAAGTGATAGGTACTGGAGAGGAGAGGAGAGGAGAGGAGAGGAGAGGAGAGGGCAGAATCTTGCCCTTTCCAGTTAGGCTCGGGCAGAAACAAACTTCTGTAGTCTCTCCTGGTTTGTATGTTCTTCTTGATTTATAACTTTAGCCACTTTGACTGCACTCTGTCCTAGCTTGGCCATATGACTCAGTTTTCATCTTTGAAATTTTGAAGGATCTGTGACAAATATCATGATGGACAAAAGAGATCCCTCTGCAGCCCCAGAAGCTAAAAGCCAAGGAGCTGAACAGAGGTCAACCATCAGCATCTTTCTGGCCCAAAGTCCTGATCTGATAATACCATTGATTTTACAGTGTTATTATTATGAGTAGATAATTCTCTCTACTGAGTGACTCTGCTATGCCCTGTTAGAAAGAAAAGGTGTCATGGAAAAGAAAGATATGAATATCAGCATTTTTTTGTAGGTAAACAGAAGCAGGGAGGAGGGAAAAAAAGCTCACCTGTAATTAAGACATTTTCTGGCTTGTAAGAACAGTAGAAGTTTCCCTGTCAGGTGTTTTCAGTGAAATATGGAAGGTTTTCCTTATATTTTGCACTGTGTGCTTTTTCTTCACCGTTTTGAGAACAGGGAGCATTTAACTCTTGTCTTTCAATGCAGCTTAATGCAGTGTATCTAGATTACACCATTACAGCAATCTAATACCACTTTTTAACTGCCATGTAAAAGAATGAATGTTGTTTTAAATGCACCCTGAATATATTTGTATGGAAAATAGCTTGTACATAGCAACAGAAAAGAGCAATCAAAATGACCAAGAGGCTGGAGCAGCTCCCCTCTCAGAGGGGTATGACCATTTGGAGTTTTTAAACATAGAAAAATATAAGGGAGGAGGCAAGATAAAGACATGTGTGAAATACTAGTGTATTTACCCAGTGTTGCCCAGGATTTTATTTTCTTACAGGTAGTTCTTGTTAGAAATAACATAGGAATCACCTTACCTTACCTTAGGAATTAGATGCAGTCGAAATACACCAATTTGAGATCTTGTGTCTCTAATTCCCCAAGCTGTCTTGTCCAGTACGTGTAACTTTTCCCCGTATTCCTCAATCCAATCTGTATTCAGAGTTATTAACATACAGAGTTTGAATTCCTGAGGGAATACAATGCCCTCCTTTCTTGCTGCTAGCCCTTGTCTCCATAGCACCCAGCCTGAGCTCTCTGGCTGAGAATTCTAAAGATCCCTCTCTGAACTGCCAGCCCCAGGATTCCATAGAATCTTCACAGTCAACCAGTCATATGAGGTCTTTGCCTGCCCGACGCAGACAAACACACAAACTCACTCACAGGCTTTGACTTTTATATAGTAGATGTATGTTGAGGAGGAAGCAGAGAGGGAGAAATAGTCTGGGTCATTGAAAATGGCTGAATAGTCAGAGATTTGGGGGAAATAAAAGATGTCACAACAGTGATGAATACTAATTTGAGCAGCTTTAAAGGGAAATTAGGCATTATAATGGAAGATAAAGCTGCTCCTGATTTCCAGGCAGGATGGTTGTATATCACCTGCATTATCAAAGGCAGTGTATTTCTCAGCACTAATGTGCCGGGAAGCATGAGTAGAAGAATTGATCCTATCATACTAACAGAACATACTATTGTACTCCAGTCTTGTCTATGGGCTTCCTTGGGCAACTGGGTGGCCACGCTGGGAGCAGAACACTGGACTAGATAAGCCTTTGTTATAATCCACCAGGATTCTCTGTGTGCTCTTAAGTCGGCTTCCTACATGCTGTCTTAGTTTGCACTGTATCTCCTGAAATGGAAAAAAAAATGATCTAACAAAATAAAAGCACACCTTTGCATCATTTTGATCTGTGCCTATGTCTCCAAGACAGCACATGATCATGAGTAACCCTGTGCTTCAGTAACACAAACAAATGCCAAGGTATAATTAGACTGCCTAAAATGGACCACTGTAGAAGATAACCTGTCAGTTCCTTGACTTTTTTAGCTACAACACCTGTGAAGAGCTGAGAAACTATTTAAGTGGTAGGATGCAAACACCCACACATGGAATACAGATACGCCTTTCAATGTCATCAAGAGAATGCTTTAGATTATACACACATCCTCACCCTAGAGATTTTTCCTATAGGTGCCAGGCCAGTTAGAATACTCATTCCTATGAGAAAAATGAAGGAGATCAGATTTAAAGTGGCAGCTATGGTCTTGACTTGGATCCAAAGAACAAAAGGAAGAAACAGAAGGAAGAGGAAGAGGGAGAGGATTTCATTTTTACCTTTTCTCCAGAACTGAGACTAAAGGCTAACTGAGATCTGAGATCCTGCATCAGGAGATGGAGCACAAAGTTCCAACCAGGCAAAACTATTCTCCATCTTCTCTATCACTCCCACAAAAACCTACCTTTTATGTGCTCCATCTGCCTCCCACCATAGCCATTTACTAGCCAGTAGAGTATAGAGTGGAACAGTAGTGGAAAAGCATCCCCCTATGTTCACGTAACTAGATGCAGAGTGGTGCCATGGTCTTCTGACAGAGGTCCCTAGACGATGCCTCATTGCTGTACATCTAGCAAAAGGCAGATAGATGAATGCTTCTCTAGTATTGTCCCTAGTCTGCTCTCCACTGGCTAGTATATCACAGGTGGGGGGGGTTCAAGGTTTTGGTTATTGTGCCAGCAAGATTTGAACATCTGTAACAACTCTTGAAAAGGCATATGTTTGTAAATTGACTATGTGCATCACTAACATGATGCTAGCCATGGTTTATAAAACCTAAAGCAACTACAAATAAATACACATAAAAAGATAAAGGCAGAACCTCCAAAAAGGTATTGACCAAGATCCTACATTGGGATTGCGTAATAGAAATCTCCACACATGAGGTTACCCATGAAGTGTGTGATACAAGACTTATGCTAAATGGCAAAATTATGCAACTGAAATTATACACCAATTACCCAACAAAATGTGGATACTCATCTGTGGGCAACATGTATTATGGGCAAATATGCATCTGCAAGTGACACTTTTGCCCTGATTTATGGGGTCCCTTGGGGCACACCTCAGTGTGCTCCAATTAATGAGGAATGAAAACTAGTCAGAGCACAAGCAATAGCACTACGAGAAGCAGGGCAACCTAGCGAGATCTTTTAACCCACTTTTTAAGGGGTTGGGCCTAGCCAAAAACCACACCAAATTGCTAAATAAATGATTTTATTTAAAAATAAATACTTCTGCACATTTGCACTTACACACTCACTCACACAAGGGCTATTTAGAAATAAAAGAGAGGAAATTGGATAGGGGACTTTGAAGGGGTGTTTCTGGGATATACTGCACCTGGTCTCAAAGTCCGAAGGTCCAAGCGGCGGAGAGAGAGAGAGATGAGGCTCAGCAAGTGGAGAGCTGAGGGGATAGCTGGACGGAGTGATGGGAAGCTGAGAGCGATCCGGAGCAATCCAAAGAGCCGCTCCAAAACTGGATCTATTTATGGAGGAAAAGGTACCTGGAGGGCTAATCCTTTCCCAGGGAGAACAATAAGTGGAGGAGCTAGAACAAAGCTCCGAAATGTCAGCTTTCTTTGCATGATTGAATTTACCGGGGTTGTCAAAGCCTCGGCTGTATGCAAATCATCCTCTCTTAATGGACTGTTTGTCAGATGCGTTAATCCTTTCAAGCCAGCTCCTTGGGGCTGAGGACTCTTTTTGTATTTTAAGTTTTACATGTCTGGAGGTCTCCTGGGGCTACATGACTCTGAATTTACTGGCCTGACCGGGTTTTACCTGTTTTCAGCCGTTCGACTGTGCCTGCCTACGTGCTCATTCGGAAGACCTCTCAAGCATGTGGAGATATTTTTAATATTAAATTGTAGACCCCAGGATAGAGTTATCTATCACAGTAACAATACCACATGAACAACTCTATTTTTGCAACCTTGAACAGAATGTTCTGCAGCAGACAAATGTCCAACTACTTCTGTAAGGGGACGTCCACATGATGGCAATAGGATCTTAGTCATTCTGAAAATGCAATGCAATTAAACTAGAGTCAGAATGGTGTAGTGGTATGAGTTTTGGATTATGACTCTGGAAGCATGAATTTAAATCCCCACTCAGCCATGGAAACCTACTGGGTGATCATGGGCAAGTCGCACACTCTCAGCCTCAGAGGAAGGCAAAGGCAAGCCCTCTCTGAACAAATCTTGCCAAAAAAATATCCTACTAGGGTTGCCTTAGGGTTGCCATAACTCAGAAACAAACTGAAGGCATACAGCAACAATATAATTAAAAATTATTAAAATAATGAATACTGTTTTGTACATTTTTACATAAGCTCTAACAGAAGACCTCTTCCAAATTCAGTCACATAATATCAGGGGCTAGACTATCCTATGAGAAGCATGTAGAATAAGAAAGATATATGCTGTAGCAGACAGACCATTAAAAGTTCATCAAGATAGAAAGAGAGGAGCCTCTCTGGATTTAGAGTAACTCACTTGTCTCATGCCACTCTGTTCTACTCAGTTAGAAATATTGTATTTTAATACAACAATATTGTTGTATTTTAATACAACATAAATACTGCTGTATTTTAATTTTGTAAAGCACCATGTACATGGATGGCACTATATAAATAAAGGAAGAAGAGGAAGAAAGAGGAGGAGGAAGGGGGGAGGTAGGAAAGTATTTCTACCAGCAGGAGGGCATCACTGGATCCAAACCCACAACTCTAGATTAGTGCAGTAATGTTCATAGATATTTGACATCCACTTTCATTTTCTGTTTTCCAGCTCTTATTGAAGATGACATTTCAGTTCAACATTTAAAGTGTTCTTGTGAATATGAAACTTTCACCTCAAAATGCAAGTGTTTCAGTCATACCTGGTATCTAATGAAAATAATGTACGAAAACACATTATACCATGGGAAATTGCTTGTTGCAATACAGATATTAGGGGAAGGAAGGAAGGAAGGAAGGAAGGAAATGTATCTCCTAGTTCAAATGAATTTTTGTGAGGAATAAAGCTGTTTGCAAAGTGTTGTCGAGACAGGATAAAATGAAATTAAGAATGGAAAAATGAGATACCCAGTATGTAAGATGCTGAAATTGACAGATTCATCCATTCCTGCTTATTATACAAAGTATTCCAATATAGTGAATATGGCAAGTCCATCTTTCTTCCTATCCTTGAAGTTCAACATTTTTGCGAAGCCTAGCACAACTGCAGGGATGTTCCTTGTTTTGAATCAATCAACAGCTGTACTTTTGCCTTCCTCTCCATTTTGGAGCTGTAGAGAAGGTAGCAATTGTCCCTGCAGTTGTTTGTACACCTTCCAAAGACCTACTGCAGACCAGTTTATTTCAACTTCATTGGGGAGGTTTCAGAGAAAGGACAACTTCACTTATGGTCCATCCCTGGTTTTGTTCCTGTCTTTTCTGACTTCTATTTTATTTTATTTGACATCTCCATGATGTCTTTGCCATTCTGAAGTATTCCGAGGAAATTGCCAGCACTTACAAGGACTTTTTATTTCCACTTCTCAAGTAATTTAAATTAAACCAGTATTTCGCAACATGAAATATCTCTCTCCATGGTAATCTTGGAACTAGCTAAGATGGCCTCCACAAGGAACATAGCAACTGTTCCTGGGACAGCAGATTCAATAGAGATCAGACAAAGGAAAGAGGAATGTTAGCAATAAAAGAAAATAATTCTAATGCTTCACTAGTGTAATATTGGCAAAACACTTAAATACTTTGACTGTAACTTCTGAATAATAATTAAAAAGTACTCAGTGAGTGGAAAGTGGTGAAATTCAATTTCTGAAATTTGTCTGAGTCTAGATGTGACCTGTAATCAATGGAAGGGGGAGGAGAAAGGACATAAGGGATGGGTGAGTGAGGGAAACCCAGGATATTTCAAGAAAGACTTTTATGCAAAACCATGAATATGCAGGTAAAATCAAAACAAAAAGAACTGGAAAGTCTTCGATACTTCTAAGGACATTTTTTCCCTTTCTGGATAAGTCCTCAGAAAATATGCTGATTCATATGCCAAAACACTGTATAATTTTGTACATTAATGCAATACAATAATACTGGCACCCTGCCAGGGTGTCCAGTAGACAATTTTGCTGTGATTTTGCTTCTCACATCCCAAACAGACTATAATTGCAGTGGTTGTTTCCAAGCACCTTTCACAGTATAACACAGTAAACTTACACTTAGGATAATTAAGAGTACCAGGTGTTTCACTGTCTTTGTATTTCCTAAAGACTAAACACTCTTACAATCACACTCTCCAATATATACACCACGTCAGTATTAAACAAATAAAAGCAAGTAAACTGGAATGCCAGTCCAGGAGACACACACATGGGTACCATATCATGCAGAATGACTGATGCGTCCACTGAGGCAGCTATTCATCTTGCTAGTCTTTGTGTTTACAAAAGAAGATTTGGCCATCTTCTGGCCAAATATCATGTGCACATGGTTCCAGCAAATAGAATGGATCATGGCTGGAACATTTGTAGAACGCCTTCTTTCTTATGAGTTATCTCCAGCACCTCCCCATCTCCTTCTCTGGTTATTTCCACACAGGGTTTTTAAAGCAGGGCAGAGCGTCCTCCAGGGAGGATGTCTGCACCTGGGAGCGGACTGGGTCGGACCTACTTAACGTAGATCCACACCTCAGCCTGTTCCGGAATGACCCCAAGTGGTCATCCAGCATGCTTTTGAAAGACCGCTAAAAACAGGTCTTTCAAAAGCACGGAGCGCGCCAGTGCGAGCCTGCTCCCTTATGCAGATTCCCAGGCTCGCCCTAATGTGAGCCTGCAATCTCCCGGGGGTGGGCTTTAGGCTGGCGAGCTTCAGCGGTTGGTCGAGACGCTCGACCAACTGGAAGCTGTCATTTGGGATGCTGGAGCAGTGCGTATCGACAAGCACGCACTGCTCCGGAGCAGCGTGGACCGGACCAGGGAGTCAAGAAGTCTGGTAAGTAGCATCACGAGGGATTCCCTCGCCCCGTGCAGAAATGGCCTCTGATTCTTTTGTTATGAACAGCATGCTGGGGAATGAAGATATTTCACATAGAAAGTTCAGTTGACCAACAATAACCATATCAGCTTTTCTCCCACTGACTGAACTGCAAATACATGATTAAAAAAGTACAATCACTTGAAGATTCATGCTATGATGAATGTTCTTTATCTCATATATAGTATCTATATAGACAGAGACAGAGAGATATTTATGCATGGATATTCCCATGAAGTTTCCAATAATTTCCCAGTGTCATTCCTTACTGTCAGATTTTCTTCATTCAAATGGGTTAAATCCAGATTTAGTCACATTGAGTAAACCTGTTGAAATCAATGGACTGAAGGAACAAAACCAGACCTGGACAAACTTCTGGTTCCAGAAGATAGACCTTCTCCAGAGCCTGTACAATCAAGAAACAGGTAATTCACACTAACCTCTTATTTTCCTGGCACTTCCTGCTTCTAGGCAGACGACAGGGACTAAAGTTATGACTATCTCCTCCTCCTCCTCCTCCTCCTCTTCTCCTTATGTTATCATCAAGTCAATTCAACCCTATGCATAAGAAACCTTCAAGAGACCATGTTAGTAATGGTCCTGCTCAGGTCTTGCAAACTACTCATGACAACTGATTTCAATTTCAATTCATCTGCACCAATCATGATTGATTCAAGACCCAATCCAAAGACTTTACAACATTGTGTTCTCTTTAGCCATCTACTGGGCTGCAAATTGGAAAGTTCTTAGTGACCAGACAACCACATGTTGCCACTCTCCCTTAAAGGGAGGAAGCATATTGAACTGTATCGAAACAGCAGGTAAATGCTTGTGTTAAAAATGCTGTAGGCAATTTATATTGTTGCAGTGTTAAAAGCCACAAGACACATAAAAATTCAGGTAACAAGACAATAAAATATTTAATTAAAACCACCAGAATTTCTGCTTAAACATCCCATTGCTTAGTGCCCCATCAGATTCACAGGGCTGAACTAGGCATATTTAAACTCTGTGCTGGACCACGTACTAAAAGGGAGCTCAGTGGGTCAGGCCCTTGTTCAGAATACAGAGGACTGGCAACAGCTTTTCGGGCTTTCAAATAAGGGGCCTCCCTGTCCTCATTTAGGAATTTCAGGCACTGAGCCCAAAAATCTTCTGCATGCAAGGCATTTTCTCTGTGACTGAGGCCCTTTCCGCACGTTACTGTGCTGCTTCTGGGACAGGACGGCAGTGGTTGGCACACCGTGGTTCTGCATGATATCGTCACCATCCCATTGCTATCCCATCACAAAGCGTCATACTCACACAGTATTTGCAAAATGGAAAAAATCAATTTCACACCTTCAGTCATGCAGTGCTCCCATACTTACCATTGTGCGGAAGCCGCAGAAGCGCATTTTCAACACTTCCTGCACCAGCGCAGCAATGGCAAGTGCCCAGCTGTGCTGCAGAAGGAAGAGGTGGAGCCATTGTGCTTCCTTCCACAGGGAGTGACCGGGTACAGAGGGGAGCATTGCTGATATGCTCCCTTCTGGACCTGAATTGCAGCGCAACAATGTGGAAGAGCACTGTCATGCTGAAATGGCCTGAGGTATTGCAGTTCCTCCTAAGTAGTGGTTTATCACATAATTCTGTTGGTTACTTCCAACCAGGGTGGACTCACCAAATCAAATGTCGAATGAAAATTAACACTTCCATGTGGATCTACTCTTGTCATGATTAACAATAGGATTTAAACCCATTGGTAATTTACAGATAGAAAAATATCATAGTTACTGGCTGGGATACAGTGGCCCAACCCTATGCAGGAGCACAAGAGATTCCTGGTCCTCGTCTCACAATGTAACTGCTTGATCTCCATCAATTATCCCCATGAATACAGGCTCTTGCATCAATCAGTCACATCACACTGTTCCAGAAGGCTCCACTTAGAAGTGAATGTTTAAGGGGAGCCAAAGTGGAACAGGGCAGAAGAAATGTCCCACCAACCAAGTAAAATTTCATGGGCACTGTACAGTGTTTTTCCTTGCTGGTACCTTTAATGCATCAGGAAGAAGCCACCTTTCCCTCTAAGTATCAGCATACTACCCCTTCATCAAAACTCAGAGCTGTGTAATTACCTTCTGAGACGTGAATCACCCTGTTTCTTGGCTCCCAAACCAGCTTTGATCTATAAAAGGAGAGTAGGGTCCTCTTGCCTGCTCTTGTCAAGTCACCCTTTGCATTGAGGAAGAAATGGAATTCTTTGCTCTGCTTTGGCCACCTTTACTTCTAGTGCCTTCTCTGAAGTATTCAGCTGCAGCCCCTGCACTTTTTGCACTGTCACAAACATCCAGCTGGAAGGATTTCTATACTGCTCAGGTTGGTGATGGCTTGAACATTTTAATAACTTAAATTGGTATCCTACATGAACTTACTTTGCAATCAGTTCCCTTGGGACTTCAGCAAGGCTCAGCTTTCAATTGAAAACTCAGATCTGGAAAATGTTATTTTTGGGGGCTACAGGTCCCAGAAGAACTGATATGGTTTACTAGGCTCCAGTGCTAATGGGACTTCCTTTGCTGCTCTTGTGAGAGCACTTCTGTGTGCCTTCAAGTTGTCTCTTATCTTATGGTGACCCCATGAATTTTATAGGGCTTTCTTAGACAATGAATATTCAGAGCTGGCTTACTATTGCCCTCCTCTGAATATAGCCTACAGAACCTGGTATTCCCTGGTGGTTTCACATCCAAGAACTAACCAGGTCTAACCCTCCTTAGCTTCCAAGATCAGAGAGGATCTTGTACCTTCAGAGTATTTAGACAACTTCTCTTTTAGATGGGATTTTCTTATATTAAAGCAATATTCAGTAATGCAGTTAAATGATTTGAGATGGATGTGATAGTCTTATGTGGTTGTTGGAGGCTCTTTGAATGGTATTGTGCATAACTGCACTAATTTCAAAATGTGGTAAGACAGCCTTGCTGTGTTTGGGAGCTTTCTGGCTGACTTGACATATTGGGGAAATGGATGTGAGTTAAGAAGTCCTGCAGACAGGATTGTTGTTGTTAACTGTTGTCAAGTTGACTTCAACTTATGACAACCCTATTAATAAGAGATCTCCAAGTCACACTATCACAACAGCCCACTCATGTCTTGCAGCGTCAGGGTCATGGTTTTCTTGATTGAATCTATCCGTCTGCAATGTGAACTTCTTCTTTTCGTACTGCCTTCTACCTTATCAAGCACTGTTGTCCTTTCTAGTGAGTTATGTCTTCTCATGATATGATCACAGTACAAAAGAATCAGAATAATCATTTTGGCTTTTAGGGAGAGTTCAGGGCTGATTTGCTCTACGATCCCTTGATTTGTTATTTTAAAAGTCCAGGATATCTGTAGAACTCTTCTCCATTTGACATTTCAAATGAGTTGATTTTCTTCCTACCAGCTTTCTTCACTGTCCAGCTTTCAAAAAAATACAAAGAAATTGGAAATAAGATGGCGTGTACAGTCCTTAGTATTCGATGATATAACTTGACATTTCAGGATCTTGTCTAGTTCCTTCATAGCTGCCCTTCCGAGTCCTCATCTTTTGATTCCTTGACTGCTGTCTCCATTCGGATAAATGACTGAGTCAAGGTATAGAAAATCTTGTACTATTTCAATGTCTACATTGTCTGCTTTAAAGGCATATAAAACATTTGTGATCATTATTTTTGTTTTGTCAATGTTCAACTGTAAATCTGCCTGTGCACTTTCTTCCTTGACTTTCTTTTATTTTCTGCTAGTAGCATGGTGTCATGTGTATATCTTAAACTGTTGATTCTGTCTTTCAATTTTCACAGCTCCTTCCTTCCAGTGTAATCCTGCTTTACGTATCGTATGTTCAGCATACAAATTAAATAGATAGAGTGGTAACATACAGCCTTACCTGAACCCTTTGCCAACTGTAAACCTGTTCCATTTTCCATATTCTGTCCAGACAGTTGCCTTTGCCCTGAGTAGAATTTACACATCAGGATGATCAAATGTTGCAGCATATCCAGTTCTTTAAGAGCAATCCATAGTTTTTCATGTTCTACACAATCAAAGGCTTTACTATAATCTAAAAAACACAGGCTGATTTTCCTTTGAAATTGTTTGGTGATTTCCATTATCTAGCATATGTTTCCAATATGATGCCTAATGCCTCAGCCTTTCCTGAACTCAAGTTAGATGTTTGACTTTTCTCATTCCATATATGGTTAAAGTCTTTGTTGTAGAATTTGGAGCATCACTTTGTTTGCATGGGAGATTAATGCAATGGTCCTAATAATAATAATAATAATAAAATTTATTTTTATCCTGCCTCTCCCAAATGGATCGAGGCGGCATTACAGAACATATAAATATATTGAAGCATCAAAATGTAGCCCACCCTCCCCACCCACCAACCCTACCATCCCCCTAACACACTAACTATTAAAACAGATTAAAATAAAATTAAAAACTAAAATTAAAAACAAAAACAATTAAAAACAAAGGGACAATTGATGAGAGGCAGTGGAACACTAGTCTGGGGAAGGCCTGTCGGAAGAGAACAGTCTTGACTGCTTTTTTAAAGCAGTCAAGACTGGCAATGTGCCAGGTCTCCTCCGGCAGGCCATTCCATAACTTGGGAGCGACCAAGAAAAGGTCCTCTGGGTAATCGCAGCCAACCTAGTTCTGATTGGCTGCAGTAGATTCTTCCCAGACGACCTTAATGTGCGGGGCGGATTATATGGGAGAAGGCGATCCCGCAAGTAGGCTGGCCCCAAGCCATGAAGGGCTTTAAAGGTAAAAACCAACACCTTGTACTGTGCCCGGAAACTAATAGGCAGCCAGTGTAAAGACTTCAAAACAGGTGTTATGTGGTCAGTTTTAGATCTTCCGGTGACCAACCTGGCTGCCATATTCTGAATTAATTGAAGTTTCCGGACTAAGCACATGGGTAGCCCTATGTAGAGCGCATTGCAGAAGTCAAGCCGTGAAGTTACCAGCGCATGTACCACTGTTTTTAGGTGTTCCAAGTCCAGGAAGGGGCGCAGCTGGCGTATCAGCCGAAGCTGATAGCAGGCGCTCCTGGCTGCCGCATCAATTTGAGCTGTCATCTGAAGCGGTGAGTCCAAGAGCAACCCAAGCTGCGGACACAGTCTTTCAGGGGAAGTGTGACCCCATCTAGAACTGGTTGACAAACCTCCATACCTGGGCTAGGGCCCTTGACAGCAAGTACCTCCGTCTTATCTGGATTGAGCTTCAGTCTGTTTTTCCTCATCCAGTCCATTACTGCTTCAAGGCATTCATTTAGAGGCGAGATGCCACCCTTAGTCGATGCTATTATCCGAGGCACGGAGAGATATATCTGGGTGTCATCAGCGTACTGATAGCACCTTGCTCCATGCCTCCTGATGATCCCTCCCAGCGGTCTCATGTAGAAGTTAAATAGCATTGGGGACAGGACGGCGCCCTGAGGGACGCCAGATTTAAGCTCCTTTTTTGAGGAACAGCTGTCCCCAAGCATCACCATCTGGTATCTACCCGAGAGATAGGACCAGAACCACTGAAGTGCAGTGCCCGTGATCCCCAGCCCTCTCAGGCGTTCCAGAAGGATACCATGGTCTATGGTATCGAAAGCCGCTGAGAGGTCCAAGAGTACCAGCAGGGTCACACTTCCCCTGTCGATACCCAGGCGTAGATCATCCACTAAAGCAACCATGGCAGTCTCGACTCCATATCCTGCCCTGAAGCCAGTTTGAAATGGATCTAGATAATCTGTTTCATCCAAGACAGCTTGGAGTTGAAGAGCAACAGCCCTCTCGATCACCTTGCTTAAAAATGGAAGATGGGAAACTGGCCTGTAATTATTCATATCCAGGAGATCTAGGGAGGGCTTTTTTAGAAGCGGACATATAATTGCTTCTTTTAAGCAAGCTGGAAAATTGCCCTCCCTGAAGGATGCATTAATAACATGTCTTAAGTGCGTCTTAATCGCAACTCCTCCCTGGACAACCAGCCATGAAGTGCAGGGATCAAGAGGGCAAGTTGTCCTCCTTACCTTTCCAAGGAGCTTGTCTACGTCCTACAGTTACTACAATTGCTAGTGTCTCCTTTCTTGAAGATTGGAATGTATTGAGTGTTTCTACTCTGTGGACCATTCTTTTCTTTTCTATATTTGTTAAAAATTTTAGATAGAACTAAAGTAGATTCTGTGAGAACTGAAGCCTCTGTCAGAGCTGCTGATGACAAGCAGCAGCTGTTGGTCCATGTTACTCAGGGTGGAGATGATGAGCAGCAGCTGTTGGTCGCTGTGGCTCTGGCTGGAGAGGAGTCCTGCAGCTCAAGAGCTCCCCCTGCTGCCGTGGACCAAGCAGGCTCGGATGTCCCTCTGCCAGCTCCTTTAGAGCAACAAGGATCCAATTCTGTGTCTGCTCCTTTGGAGCAACAGGGGTCTGATTCTGAAGAGGCTCTGGAGCCTGGTTCAATAAGCCCCCAATCAAGGCCGAGACTCAAGAGGGCGGTACAAAAGGAGGCTTCCTTGGCTAAGTTTAAGAAGCAGTGAGTGGACACACCTGTGCCTGGGGCTATATAACTGCCTGCCTGGAAGGTTCCCTTTGTTTGTGGCAAACTTCTTACAAACCCTCCTCTTGCCTGTACCTTGATCCCAGCACCCGGTTCCTGATGCCTTGAATTGATCTCTGGACTCTTGACCCTTGGCTTTGGAACTCTGGCTATGGCTTTGCTTGGCGCTCTGGTAAATGAACTTCCTTGAGTAACTGCTTGCTTGCCTCCTCCAGGCTGGATTTTGCTGGGTCTCCCACTCTGTTCTCTGGGCTGGCTTGCCGCCCAGGTCTCTGACCTTGACAGATTCTGTCTCTATAGCCTGAAGCGGCTCTAGTGGTATGGCATCTGTTCCTACTGGTTTCTTTCTCCCAAGTGCTCTGAGTACAGCTTCTGCTTCACTTTCTAAAAGTGTAGGTTCATCTTCAAATGGTTCTTCCTTGAATGAACCTGTCATCTTTTCATCTCTTTTACATAGTGTTTCAGTGTATTGTTTCTATTGTCTTTTTATTTGTTCTTTGTCATGCAATGTTTTCCCCCGCTGGTTATATAGCATACTCACTCCTGGTTTAAAGTTCCTTTTGATTCTTCATATCTTCTGCAAGATGTCTCTTGTTCTTCCTTTTTTTGTTGTCATATTTTATTTCTCTGCATTGATTATTAATGTAGTTCTGTTTGTCTATGCCTACAAGTCACTGAACAGCTGCATTCAGGGTTCTGACCCTCTTTCTGTCACCTTTTTCCTTTCCTTTCATCTGTCTTTAACTGCTTGAAAAGTTTAATCTATCATCCATTGAGTCTATTTGTGCTTTTTGGCTTTTTCCATTACTCCCTGACACTGTGCCTAGCTTCAATCCCGAGTTCTTCAGGTTCCCAGTCAAATAGTTTAATAGTGCAAATTTATTTTTTACGTTATCTTTAAATTCTACCAGGATGTTCTTCAGGTTGTATTTTGGCACGATGATTAGTTAAGTGTTCTCCTGTAGCTTTACTCTAATTTTTATATATTAGCATGGTCTGTACTACAATCTGCTCCTGTTCTTGTCTTTGCAGACAGACCAGACCTTCTCCATCTTCTGCTTCCATTTATGTAGCCTATTTGATTTCTATATTGGCCATCAGGTGATGCCTGTGTATAGAGTCGTCTGCTTGGTTGCTTGGAGAATGTGTTCTGATAAAGAAACTGTTGGCCTACCAAAATTCAATTAGTTGCTCTCCTGTTTAATTTCTTTAATTTAGTAAAGCTTACTACAATCTTTGATTCTGCTTTGTTTCCTGCTTTTGCATTCCAATCACCTATAATTAACAAGCCCTTTTTTTCTTTTTTCTTTTTTGTGATCTATTTCCTCCTCGACTCCAACACAGAATCTTTCAATTTTTTCTTCTTCTGCCCATGTAGTTAGAACATAAACTTGGATTACAGTTTTATTGATGGGTTTTGCCTGAAGTCTTCTTGATATGATTTGGTCAGATTCACATTATATCCTTTGACTGTTTTTGCTACATCTCTCCTAACTATTAATGTTACCCCTTTTCTTCTTAGATTTTTCATTTCCTGAGTAAAACAGTATGTAATTATCTGACTCCAAATGTCCCATTCCTGTCCACTTTAGTTTGCTCACCCCAGGTATTGCAATACTTATACATCCTGTTTCTTGTTTTCTATATCAAACTTCCTCTCATTCTCACATTCCACATTCTTATAATATGTGTAATGTATTTTCAGACTTTCCTTTCACTTCTGAGCATGTCAACAGCTGAATGTCCTTTTGGCCTGAGTCCAGTTGCATCATGAGCCACAGTAGTATTCATTGTTGCCCTCCGCTCTGCCCCAGTAGCTCATTGAGTACCTTACAACCTGAGAGTTGTCTGGCACTATCTCTTGTTTCATTTTGCTTTGTCTCATCATAGGATTATCATGGTAAAAGATATTCAAAAGAAGTTTACCATGCCTCTTTCTGCACAGTACTAACAAGTGTGAGCTATGGTGCTATTGCTGTTAGCTTTGAAATATCCTCCACCAATGTCACCCCCCCCAATATTGCTACTGCCCAGTAGATATTTAGCTCCTCAGGAAAAGCCGATCTGACATGAGAGACTCTACTAGCAGCACTGCTACCATCAATATAGCCTCTTGCATCACAGCATCATGTAGTCCCACTATCACAGAAAGGCAGTGCCATGGTGAGGCTGTTACCACGGCAATCTGGTCTGGTTTTGGTGAACTAAAAGATATCATTTTGATATCATAATTCAGCCCTTTTTCCTGCCACCAGCTAAGTGTTTGTGAGGCTCCGCCGAACAAGCGCGACGCTAGGCATGGGTGATAGTTGCCAGTTCCACTTCAGGGGGAAGCTACCCTACACAAACACCTTGATTACAAAAACAAAAGGGAGAAAACACCCTGGCAAGCCAGGCACTTAACGGCCGAGCTAGCTGCATCTACATACCAGCTATACCATTGTTAATTCGGCTCATAATTCAATCATGTAAATTCTGACCTTTTGGAGGCTTTGTCTCCAACCCAAACTCATTGTTCTCACCAGAAACCAGACTAGCCTGCGGTCATTCTTTCCCCTATAAAAGATGCTCCGTTCTGAGAGCTCTTTGGAACTCTCGCTGGACTTTGCTGAAATCACTTAAACTCTTGTTGAATTACTGGAACCCTCGTCAGACCTTGCTAAAAATCACTTGCTGGAATCACTTGAAGCTCCCTTTGGATCTTCTTCCTTGCCTCGCTGCTGCTCGGTCCAGCAGATTCCCCTCGGTCTCCACGCCGGGTTTCCTTACTTCTCTTCAATTGGTGTCTCCAGGACTTTGGACAGGTGGCATATTGCCCAATCCCTAAATTCTTTTTCTTTCCTTTCTAGTTAGGAGTGTGCTTGAGTTTTTATTATTTTTGTTTAATAAAAACTGTTAGTATTTTAAACTGCTTGACTCCTCACTGACCTGAACTGGTATACATAGGATAAAAGATTCTGCTGCGTTGCCCTGCCTCTCGTTAGCCAAGAGTGTGCTCCAGCTAATTTCCCCATCTTTGCTAGGTTTGGTTTGGTGTTTGAGTGCCCCTCCCGGGACCCCCAGTTTACAGGGTAACAAGACTGCCAGAATACAATTGCCAATAGTTGTGGAAGAGAGAAACTGATGGCAAGAAGTGTCATTACTTGCTTCTCTAAAGTAATTAGCAGGTGTGCCCCCATAACACTGTCAATTCTAGTTCTTGAGAATGTAGAGACAGATTGATAGTCAGTCCTGATCTTAACAAATTGTGTAGCCGTGCCAACATTGATCACCCATAGCCTCAGTGATAATGGCCTCTTAACTACAGCTCCCAGAATGTCCTAGCCAGCATGATCAGTGCCCATGCTGGCTGGGGTTTCTAAAAGCTGTAGTCCAAAAACAGATAACTTTTCTGACCTTTCCTCCATAGTCATTCAACAAATTTGGGGAAGCAGGACATTTTTACGCAAATTTGTATCTTCTCTTTCAGTAATAAACTTCTCTTCTGCTGCTATATTTGTTTCTACCTTTAGGAATACCTTGACAAATATTACACACCAAAAGGAAGACACCATGTTGGAGAAATTACAAGTGGTGGCAATTCCCTGACAAAGAAAGTTCAGCAAATGCAGGCATTCTTTGGCTTACGGGTCACTGGGAAGCTAGACTATAGCACCATGGACATTATGAAGAGGCCTCGATGTGGTGTCCCTGATATAGCAAACTATCGCCTCTTCCCAGGAGAACCAAAATGGAAAAAAAGTACATTGACATACAGGTAAGGAGTTCATATTGCCTGAAATATTAAAAATTTCACTTCTACTTTTCTCCCTGTTCAGATTAGGAATTCCCATTGTTTAGATCTGGCACTTTTGGGTGGTAGAGATTTCTTCTACTTTTTTATATTTATTCTGGATGAGCTCACCATCTACGTTTAAACTGTAAGATTGGCCTACAGTTCATTATCCTCTGTTCCTAAACTATATGTGATGCTAACAGCTATATGTAAACTGCTAACTGTGATGCTAACTCTGGCAGTTGCAACAATGGTAAGCATTAAGAGATGACCTGAGAGCATCAAGCAATTTTTCATACTACTTGGTCACGTTTAAACAAGGTTGTTCATATTTTCAGGCATGAGTGAGCAATAAACCAGGTATGATACTGGTCTAGCAATTAGTAGCTGTTCGCTTGTTTTCCCTGAGTAGCAGAACTGCTTTAGAAACATTCGTCTGGGCAATCACACTTGCAAATGATGCCTTTGTTTACCTTTCAGTTTAAAAAAAAGTCACATTTTTCACTGGAAAAGTCCTCCAAGTATCCCATAATTCTATAGTCAGCATTTTGTCTGTCTATGGGCTTTTCTGCCCTACATTGTTATAGTGCTATTATTCCACTATCAACCTCCTGTGTAATCCTGTTGTTTGCAGTTTAGGGAGGGGCATTTAGAATTCTCTGCCAGAGAGCTCTTTGGCCTGAGTAAACTACGAACCCCAGAATTCCACAGGATATTGAAAGTGGAATAATAGCACTATAAAAGTATAGTGCGGAAAGGCCCTATTTCTCTCTGTTCACTTTTAATCATAGCCAATCTTGCACTTCGAAGTGTAAATGTATTTTTGTATGTCCTATATGTGCCTCTTTACAAGAGAAGGGAAGAAATAAAAGTATTTTACCACAAGTAATTCCTTCAGCAGCAAACAATGGCTTCCTCTAATTTGTCATTCTCTTACCAAAGTTATTAAGAATGAAGGCAGGTGTGAATGGAGGAAATGGATTTCTCCTCTCATTCAAATTACTATGGTACAGTCTTTTTGATAAAGTAGGGGAAGGAAACATCTAGGGCTTCCTCACTCCTTTTACTGAAAACTTAACAAATAGGAGGAATGTTTATTTGCTGGAATTAACCCATTTTACCTGACACAATGGAGTCCTGAATGTATGGGAGAGGGGAGCAGGGATGTGGATTCCTTCTCCCTACTTCTAGGACAAAAACAAAGTTCAAAGGACCAATATGGGGATAGAAATAAAGACATTTTTCACTGATGTTGTCTTCCTGGAGAACTATTTATTTTAGACTAGAGGAAATTGTTTGCCTTGTAAGACTACATTCTCCTCTGTGTTCATCCACACACGGTCCATTCTACGCTCTAAGTGAGATGTGCACGGAATGATCAAGAACTTAGAAGATGGCTCTGAAATTCAAAATTCCATGTTTTAGTTTCATACTTTTTAAGCCATCTAATTCCGGGAGTGTTAAATCCCTGGCAGAGGGAGGGAGATTGCACAGCAAAAATTGGAAGATGCCTTCAGAGAATGAGATAGATGGCCCTTTCCTTTGCTGACGAGAAATGGTTTTAATTCTGCAGCATAGGCTCCTTATTATCCAAAGCATCATATTTGGGGAGATGAATAGAACGAAGCCTGATTTTCTCCCGCCTTCTCCCATTCTAACATCCCTCACCTTTTCCACACATTGCACAAGTCAAACAGTCACATCTCCAATCTGGAAAGTTTTGTTTTGCAAAGAAAGAAAGAGGATGTTAAGAGGCAGTTTGCAGATATTTGGCAATGTACCTTGCAACACATCTTAAGAAAGCGTGGGGCAAGAGTGGCAGTGAATTGGATGCTCTTTGGTTTACCTTTGTGGTAAGAAGCTGGGATGTAGCATTGCAGAACTAAAAGGCTGAAACAAAATGTGGGCAGTAAAAGATAGCTAGTTTCAGGAAATTGCATGCTTTCAAAACTAGACTTCATTCACCACTTGGGGGAGCACCCTCTCCAAAAACACAATTAGTGTCACATTGCATCAGCCATAATGATATATGTGATCCATATACACAGACATGGTGATATGGAGTGTACATAGTGATACACCACTGAGTTTGAAAATTTCAAGTAGCATTCATGTATGTGTCGATTACAGCTGGGATTCCATATATGCACATAGTTCTTAGATGTACAGTTTTGTGTTGTCCTACTGCTCGGCACCTGTCAAGCCCCAAGAGGGCTTGCTTATCAGTGGGGAAAGGAAAGAGAAGAAGATTCAGGCTATAGGGAAGCATCTGTCTCAGCTTGATTGAGGGGGAAGATGAGGGTGCACTCTCAAATGGACTGCACATACTTTTTCCTTCTTCCAGAAGCACAGGATAGTTGGATCTTCATGATTGGAATCACTTCTCCTCTCTCTTCCTCTGTGAAGAAGGGGCTTGATAGCTGCCAGGCATGGGAGGATCTGGGATGGGGTACAAGGATAAGAGACTTTCTGCACTAGGCAGTTATAGTGCTATTATTCCACTTTCAACATCCTATGAAATCCTGCGGTTTGCAGTTTAGGGAGGGGCCTCAAAGGCATTAGCACAGAAACACCAAAACACAGTGTCTCTTTTCATGTATTTCTGCAGGCATGTTCCATTTAAGTCCCCTTGACTGGATAACAGATATTCCATATGCTCATGGCCTATTTTCACTCCATTCCCATTTTAGTAATGAAAAGTATTTTCATTTCATTCCCATATGGATGATTCAGCCCAGACGAGCTTCTTCTCTGTTGGTGTAATTTGAAGAGCCAACCCACTGAACCCCGCCTGCCACTGCCCCCCACTGCTGCTCCACCCTTGCCACGGTCCTTCCTGGCCTGGTGTGAGGGCAGTGGCAGCAGTAGCAGAACCTAGGGCTGCAACTTCCACACTTGTCCAGTGGCCATTGCAGTATATATACATCCTGAAATGTGCCTTTTCTCTCTCCAGAGTGAAAAAATATACCTCCAGCTTAAGTCACGCAGATGTGGACAAGGCTGTGGAAATGGGTCTGAGAGCTTGGAGCACTGCTGCTCCTTTGAACTTTATAAAGACAACATCAGGAGAAGCAGATATCATGATCTCATTTGAAAGTGGAGGTAATTGCTTTAATTGAAGTCTGCTATATTTGGTGCCAAACATCTTGTCATTATAGTTATTAGGATAAGATTATTAATGTTATATGAACAATAGGGTCCATGTAAAGTACAGCATTTATAATATGTAAGTATTGGTTGACAGATATGGAAAGGAAGACTTCTAGGAATGTGAAAGAAAATTTATGGACTTTTGCTCCTGTTCCTAGTCCTGTTCAAGGCAGGAATAGTAATTCTTGATTTTCCCATTCCTGACAGATGATGGGGAAAGCAATACATTTCTTTTCTTTCTGCAGTGTCAAGACATTCAGAAACATTTTTACACACGATGACAGGAAACATCTGAGCTTTCTGAAGAAAGCTGTGGAGCTTCTCTAAAAACAGCATAGTTTTCCAAAAAGTTGCACAGCCTTCCCATGAAATCTACAGAGCTTCCAAAAGAGAGAAAAAAATGACAACAAAACTGAATGTTACATGGCTTTAAATGTTGCACAGTTTTAATAGCACAAAACAGTATAATATGCTGCTTCGAAAGCAACAGAGCTTTCCAAAAAGACAGAGTTATGAACATTTAAAAAGCCAAAAAGCAAACTGGGAGATACGGTTCTAATTCATAAGCTATCATCGTGAAAGAAGATGACATTGGCTGGCATCCTGTTGGGAATTTACAAAGCTGTAAACCAATTCAGAATCATGTTGTTTAGAAGCGCAGCAGTACACAGTGGTCATATTCCCAAAAGAGGACCATTGTCACAGCTA
Source organism: Iguana delicatissima (assembly GCA_948472985.1). Taxonomy (NCBI): domain Eukaryota; kingdom Metazoa; phylum Chordata; class Lepidosauria; order Squamata; family Iguanidae; genus Iguana; species Iguana delicatissima. The sequence continues at coordinate 117,460 of CAOKZL010002879.1, forward strand.
CCCCCTCAGGACCATTGTACAAACAGAGAGAGCAGTGGAATATAGCTTGTTACAGGATAGGTCACCATTATGAAATGATAGTGCAAGCGAGAGTGTGACCTCAACATAGCCATGGCACACTACTGGTGCAGAACTGAGGATAGTGGAAAGTCATGGGTGCCTGTGTCTAACAGGAAAAATGCCCCCCTTTTTTTCAGTACCCCATTTTGCAGTGAGAGCCTCTATTGTATATGAGACATTTCTACAGAATGGACGTCCCCCTCCTCTGATGGGCAACAGGACATCTTGCATAGTGCCTCATTATGTATCATCATCATAATGCTTGAACATAGCATGTCAGTGATGTAGCATCACCATTGTAAAGGTACACATCAGAACTCAGAATGCAGGATTTCAGCCATAGTGTTCTTTACATCTAGTGCCAGACACATTTAGGCAGCAATTCTATAAATACTATCAAATTTCATGATAACAACCTGCAATTTGAAGAGTTAATCTTTTGGTCAACAGTTCCCAGAACCACACAGCACAGCACTGGCCATTCTGGCTAGGGAAGTCTAGGAGCTGTAGTCTAAAAGCAGCAACTTTCCCAAGCTCTGAAAACACCCATCTTGTAACCATGAGGCTTGCTAAAATCAAAGCTGTGGACATCATGCCATTCACATCTTGTCAACCTAATGGCTAATATATCTCATGCTGGAATTGTAATATTGCATTATGCTCTTCTTCTCTGTTAGACCATGGAGATTCCTACCCATTTGACGGGCCACGGGGGACTCTAGCACACGCTTTTGCACCCGGCGAAGGACTGGGTGGAGACACTCACTTTGACAATGCTGAGAAATGGACAATGGGGATGAATGGTATGAGCAACACCTTTTAATGACTGTAAAACTTCCAAAAAGCACAATTTGTATCAAACTAATCAGTTGTGACAGAAATAAATAAGATGAAGTTCAATAAGAATATAAAGGTGGGCATATAAAGAGGGCATGACATATCTGTGAGGAAAGCATCATTCAAACATGTGAGTCATCACCCTTGAAAAACAGCACCATGTAGGGAATTCAGGTCACCTGTCTTTTCCCCAGAATTGGGACTCCAGCATACTTACAGATTACTAAAACCAGTAATATCTATTTTAAAAAACTATTACAAACAATTAAACAATCTACAGAATTAAAACCGTTTAAAAATCATTAAAAGCAGACTATTAAAATAAACAAAACAGTACACTATGAAAAGATCACTATGTTAGGGTGGATAAACAAACCACACCTCACTGTAACCCCAGGTAGACATAGAGCTGGCTTGAACCCCCAGACAGAAGGTAGGAAGAGTAAACGTAAAAGTAAAGAGGAGTAAAAGAAAACACACTCACACAATAACTTTGGCCAAAGGATCCATCCAAGAAAGGAAGGAAGGATGATTTATTCTTTCAGGTTTCCCTTCTTATATCATTTTTATGTTTATATTAAAGAATGCCTACAGAAAAGAAAAGATTCATGCATCAGCATTGGTGGAGTCACAGCATCTACATGTGTTCCATTCTATCGGACCCGTAACATTCCTAAGTCTGTGTGTTCCAGGCAACATCTTGGGTCATTCCCAAAGACATCTTTTACGATAGCAGTGTCCTTTGCTTGTACAGACTGATCATTGACATGCACCAAACAATTCTAAAGCAAAGTTGTTTGAAGAACTCTGAGTGTCTAAATGCCAATTAATATCACAGTTAATTGTTAACAGACATCAATTTTGTAGCAAATTGCAGAGCACCAGATTTCAAGTCTAACAACTACAGGTTCAGGACCAGCTTAGGAGTGTGCTACTGAGTAAAGACCACAGACTATTTCTCCCGCCTCTCCCTGTTGACCTCTCCATAGGCCACAGTACCACCACCACCCAGCATGCCCCAGTACTTCCATTTTTCTTCAGAGTCCTTTTCAAAATGGTGGCCAGAAATGATATTGCATTTTGGGGGTTAGTATGAGTAGGTGGAGATGACTTTGCATGTTTCAGTGTGGAATTTTCTGTGTGGTTTGGGGGCAAAAATTGCCCAAAAATTGTGCCTTTTTAAAAAAGGAAAACAGGAGATTGTGGGGCTTTAGAAGAATGGTAGGGGGCTTCAGGGGTCACAAAAGTGGAGTCCATGTGTGACATGAAGTCCACTGGCCACACCTTTTCCACCCCTCAGCTAGCACAAAAATTTACTGCTGGCTAAACTGTACCTTGCCACACATACACACTGCAGAACACTGCTTTCAGTCCCAGCCTAGTTGGTAGTATGTCCTGACTTATATTAAACATAACCCATCCTAAGTCATTACAAAAAATGTCTGTCCGCCATTAGCACTCATAAAGAAAATAACCCTTTATCGCTACAGCTTTGTAGCAGTCCATCAAATATACAACAGTCATGTCACAGTGCACCGTGGTGGGTAAATGATGTCTAATGATGTCGACAACATGGAACAATTTCGTATGAATTATTTGTTCTGTTTATGTCCTGTCCAGAAACATTCTGTTTTAGAACTTACTCTGTTTTGTATTGCATAGGATTTAATTTATTCACTGTTGCTGCTCATGAATTTGGCCATGCACTGGGTCTTGCCCATTCTACTGATCCATCAGCTTTGATGTATCCCACATACAAATATCAACATCCCTTTGGCTTCCATCTCCCCAAAGATGATGTGAAAGGAATTCAGGCACTATATGGTAAGAAAATGAAAATAAAGTCTTGGGTTTTTTTTCCCCACAAACCTTTCTGTTCCCTAATTCTATAAATTCCTTATTTTTTTAGACCATTTTCACACTACACTGTTACAGTGCTATTGTTCCACTTTCAACATCCTGTGGAATCCTGGGGTTTGTAGTTTACTGAGGCCAAAGAGCTCTCTGGCTGAGAATTCTAAATACCCCTCCTTGAACTATAAACCTCAGGATTCCGTAGGATGTTGAAAGTGGAATAGCAGCACTATAACAATGTAGTGCAGAAATGGCCTTACATCCTGTAGTCCTTTCTATCTTGCATTTAATCCTTTTAAAGCTTATGCTGTTCTGTCTACAGTCCTAGAACCCACAAGTAAAAAGAAAATATGATACCCACACTGTGTCTTAATATATGCATAGGTTACTATATTTAATTGCCTAGAAAGCTGCATTAATATGAAATAATATCTTTGATGCAACTGGAGAAGGAGTAGGTTATCATGTACATTTGTCAATTGACTAATCAGCACTTCATAATGACCAGAATTTATTCACTGCCAATAAACAGAAAAGAACCATATTTAGGGGGGCATCACAATAAGATTTATATATTTTGGTTATCACATCCAATTTTGTTAGATTGTCATTGTTGTTTTTAATAGATATTGCTTGCACTGGCAACATTTTCTAATCGGACAATATACAAGTTTTAAATAAATATGAAAAGAATATGCTTTCATCAATTAATTGCACAACACAAAAGACTCTCAACTGAATGTGTGAATGGCCTCTATTTTAGAAGGTAAGCTGCAATGTAAAAATTCTGCTTGTGATGGTTGATCTGTGGATATTAATTCATACGCGTAGACCTTCATTTGAGGCTGATAGGCAGGCATGTCTGAAACGAATTTGTTCTATATCATATTTCATAGTGTTCTTAGGCTGGATTTGTAAATACAGTGTGTCCTCCATATATAAAGGGACTCCTTTCCATGAACCCCTGCGAATGATGAAATTCATGAATGCTCATGTCCCGTTTTGTTCAATGGCAGTGACATGCATGAGGACACTTCAGTGCATGCATATGCCAAGTGTCACTGCCATTTTAGATATAGAATGTGATGTGGTCATGGACACTCAAATTCACATATCCAGCGACCAGAGGTGAGCAGGGCGCACTGTAACATGATCCATCAAAAATTTCATAATACTGTTTAAAGTACATCTACATTTGTGACTTTTACGTTTTGGTTCATCAAATTTCAATGGTTGTTATGTTGTTATGTTGCTATTAACTGCAGTCAAATTGACCTCAACCTATAAAAGAGAGAAGCCCAGGGCACCCTGCTCAGGTCTTTCATACTCAGGCTTGTAGCATCCCTGATTCTCTAAGACAGTCTTCCTCTTTTCCTACTGCCTTCTTCCTTGCCAAACATCATTGTCTTTTCTAAAGAGTCATATCTTTTCATGATGTGTCCAGAGTACAACAGTTTCATTTTAATCATCTTGGCTTCTAGGGAGAATTCAGGCTTGATTTGCTCTAGGACCCATTCATTTGTATTTTTGGCAGTTTGTGAGTTGGCAGAACTCTCCTCTAGCACCACATTTCAAATGAATTGATTCTCTTCCTATCAGTTTTCTTCATTGTTCAGCTTTCACAGCATACAAAGAAATTGGAAATATGATGGCATGGACAAGCCCGACTTTGGTTTACAATGATATCTCTTTACATTTGAAGATATTGTCTAGTTCCTTCAAGGCTGTTCTTCCAAGTCCCAGTATTCTTCTGATCTCTGATTTCAAGGCAAGGGATAGGAGATCTTTGACTAATTCAGTGTCTTTGTCATCCACTTTAAAGTTATGTAAATCATTTGTGGTCATTATTTTTGTTTTCTTAATGTTTAACTGTAACATTGCATTTGCATTTTTCTCCTTGACTTCCTTCAATAGTCATTCCAAGTCCTTTCTATTCTGCTAGTAGATCTGCATGTCTTAAATTGTTGATGTTCCTCCCTCCAATTTTCACACCTTCTTCCTCTGAGATTAATCCATCTTTACCTGTGCTGTGTTCAGCATACAATTCATGGTGATAAGGTGATGAAATGCACTCTTGCCTGACCAAGGTGCAACAAAAAATTTTTTCTCTCAAATAGTTTCAACAGCTGGAAACTCATCTTTAGATTTAAACAAAATATGGTCTAAATGTGCATACATAGAGTGACAAGAACTGAGAATGTCATATTGGAATTGAAAATGCATGTTTAGATCTAGAATTTAGATTTATATATTCATTGGAAATCAGCTGACTTTCGCAATTTTTCGTTTGTGTCCCATTTAAAAATATGCGTTGCAGTATTCACTGAAACCAGAAGAATAAAGAACAGTACCTCTGTAAAAACAATCATATGACAAACTTATACAGATAATTCAAAGCTTATCATATTTGGTTTTATTAAAGAATATCTTTCTTTACCTGGAGTTTCTTTTTTCTTTTTTTTTAACATTTGCTCTTATTCACAACTGTCCTTCACTTGCTCTCAGTGAGACCATCATATAACTAGACGAGATCTGGTGGTTGCAGAGTGTGGCGATATCCTCCCATTCATTGCCTGGGAACACTGCTGTGACAAATCCAGGACAAAGCAAGACACAGCAAGCCAAACAGCCAAAGGGAACAAGGACACCAGAGGGGATTTAGGGTTTTGGTTTTATCTAGACAATTAACAAAGCATCACTGCAACGCTTTAATCTGGGGCATAAGTACATTGCTGCATATAAAAATGCCCCATGTCCACAGGATCAGTTGTGGGTATAAAATCAAGGATATTCCATACCACCTGGATAACTAATACCCAAACCTGAAAAGCCAGAAGATAAATGTACACACAAAGTATAATAATTGTTTGACTCAGCTGTCACCTGTCCTTGTCTGCAAAAAATAAAAATTGTAACCAGCACAAATAGAATAGATTTCTTTGGATTTTTTTCTCCCCCCAACAAATAGTTTTTTCTGTTGTTTTTTTTAACTGTTCATGTCAGATAGCTGAAACTCAGGGATAACTCTTCATAACAGTGTCACAAAATGCCTACCTTGAAGATCTAGTTCTGTGTAAGTTCTGCAACACAACACAACTCTGGAGAAAGAAAACGTCCCATCTTTTAGGGTGAGATTAAAGGTGAATATTTGAATAAATTCAATATTTTTAAAGAAATTTTTTTTTAAATCAAAAACTCTGTCTTTGTGGAAAAAAACCTTGTAAACATTTAGAAGATACCTATGGAAAATAAAGTACTACAGGGCATATGTAGATTAATATATAGGAGGAAACTCACACAAAAAAAGAGAAGGAGAAAGACAGGAAAAAAAGGAAGAGATCATGCATGGATTAGCTATAAAATTCTGTGGTGATGAAGGTAGTTATGTGACCTCCGAGTTATAGTGACCCTGTCTTAGGGTTTTCTTGGCAAGATTTATCCATAGGAGGTTTGCCATTGCCCTCCTCTAAGACTGAGGGAGCATGACTTGCCAAAGGTTGCCTAGTGGGTTTCCATGACTGAGTAGAGATTCAAATCCTTGCCTCTCAAGCATCTTAGCCGAACACACGAACCACTACACCAAACTGAGTCTATGCAGCAGCGCAGCTTAGAGTGCGTGGAGGGAGGGGTGGGAGAAGGAGGGGCCGCAGTGTGGGGGGGCATGGCCACAGTGCATGGGCACATGGCCGCGGAATGTGGGAGCATGGATATGGTGCGTGGAGTGTGGCCACAATACAGGGAGGCGTGGCTACAAGCCAGGACATCCCAAAAACATTGCTGCTTGGGGCGAACTACCTCCATCACCCCCCGTCCCTATGTGACTGGGTCTATGCAATTCTTATATGTATCTAGAAGTACCTAAAATAAGTTTCATTGTGTGTTATACCTTCGTGTTACATCCAGGCAAGTGTACAAGCACAAACCAATGTAGATCTACTTGTTACGCCCAAATACTCTGTATGATATTATAGCTGGAGTGGATAAAGTACAATCTGTAAACTGAAATTGACCTCAAGGCTATTTTTTCAGCCCCAGCCCTGCACAGAGCACCCCATGCCCAAAATTATTTGGAAAGAGGGTTTCTTTGCATAAAATAGCCCGCCCTCAGCCCCTGCCTAAAAATCTAAAACCTCAGAAAGTCAAACAGGAACATTATTTCTGATCACTTTCACCTTTCAGTTTTAATATTTTCACATATTTAATTTTTTTTAACGTTTCCAGGACTGGAAAGGTGCTGTGCTCACCTAAACTGCCCACCAAAGTTGCCATAATTTTCACTTCTTGGTCAAACAGATTTGTGTCTGGTATTTCAGGGTCACGGCAAACTGGCTCCAGAGTTCCCCAAGTCCCCCATCCGCCCATGCCGAAACCACCAGCAACAACTAGTCCAGACCACTGTGACTCCACATTTTCATTTGATGCTGTCACCATGCTTGGAAAGGAACTTCTTTTCTTCAAGGATAGGTAAGATTTCCAGGTTATGAAATCAACCAGTGGTTGGTAGTTTCATTTTCTGAAAAGTATATAGCCTTTGTCTGCTGGTTGGTTCAAAATCAGCTCCTAGATATGCTAGCCAAATATGGAAATTTAGTTCAGACACCATTTTCTGGGGGAAACCACCAGCTCCATATCTTTGTGATGCAACCACATTGCTCCACATGTAGCTCTCGGTTCTGAAGAACTCCATTCATGTGAGCATTCTCTTTATGTGCTTCCTGATTTGGAATGACTTGGTTCTTTTGCCAGATGGTTAGTTAACTCATGTCTAGCAGAGAGCAAGCATGCTACAGCAACAAATAGCCTTTGTGTTTCTGAAAAGACCAGTAGCTACAGTATTTGCTTGGTCATTGCCTACATAATATTTTGTTGGCAATCATTTACAGACATGCAGCCATCAATCAATATTAGAAGTCTATAATTTGCATGCATGTGCTTTTGTGCCAGTACAACCAGAACTTGGAAATGTTACTTTTTAGGACTAGAGTTCCCGGAATCTCCCAGCCACCATGAACAATAGCCATGCTGGCTAGGAGATTGTGGCTAGAATCCCCTCAATGACATGCAGCAGCATAAGTACCCTTACACTGGCAGTTGCACTTTTTAGGATGTTGTCTAAGGGTCATATCCTGATGATGGTTTTGCATATGCGTATCAACAGCATAACCATTTATGCAAGCTGGTGTGCTTTTCAAAGACCTGTATAGTGCACTGACTGGGGACCTATCAGCTTTTGCACAATGGGAATGCACATTTGCATGTGGCAGTGCAATTGTGCACTCCAGGAGACAACGCAGCACACCTTCAGTATAACCACACTGGTGTAACTTCATGCTACATGAACCTTTATTGGCTCTTGGCTTCAAGAATGTGTAGACTAACAGAAGTAACATTTCCCAGTTGTCATAGAAATTATAAGTAGGAAAGGGCCCTTATACACTCCCCACTTTTTTTACTTATTCACACATTTATATTCCATGTTTCTCTTTTTTAAAAAAAGATGAAGACAGGATAATAACAAAGTCCCTAAAACACAGACTTTTAGGTGGGAATGCTAAGCAATTTTGCCAAGTCTGGAGTCCAAGCCTGCTGGCCTCAGATTATGTTACATTAAAAGCAACATAACAGGGGTGAGATGAAGGGACTGGAAGCAGGCTTGCCCCCTTACTTTTCTCTCAACTGTACTGGGGGGAAAAAACCCTAAACAGTCTCAGCCTAGAATTCTGTTGGTGAGATACGCAGGTATAAACTCTTATTCAACTTGCATATGTTGTTAAGTTCATTGCAGAAGGAGGTACCCAGTACCCAGTCTTGGCACAACTATCACCACCCTCACACAGACACAAATACACAAGTACAGCCAGCCTATTAATTGCTATAGTTCAGCCCCATGGCCATTTAGTATCCAGGAAAGACCATACTCCACCAAACTAATACAGGATTGTGCCATGTATGTTTTGGGATCTTTTCCTCCTCCTGGAAACAAAAAAGAAATGAGTAATTTTATTAATTCAAAATAACAAGATTAAATAAACTGTTTTCCTACTTTGTTTCTTCCTCCTCCTCCTTCAACAGGATCTTCTGGAGAAGGCAGGCTCAACTCAAAGCAAGCATCCAGCCCCTCTCCATCAGAAGTTCTTTCCCTCAACTCATGTCCAATGTAGATGCTGCCTATGAAGTAACTGAGAGAGGAGTTGCTTATTTCTTCAAGGGTTGGTCACTTTTGAGAATATTTGTGAATTCATTTGGGATTGAGAGCTTTTAAAAGGGGGAGGGAGCCTAGGCATAGCAAGGATTGTTAAGTAGTTTCCACTAACCCATAGTCTCCTCATCTCTGTTACCTCTGTGGGGTCCACCCACAATGCTAGCATCTCCTTAGAATTTGGGGAAATTATAGGTCAAAGGAGGCCTGCGAGAGGAGAGTAACGGCAGGATCTTTTCACCTGTGTATACCAGTACTAACTGTAGAGAGGACTCTGGTAAAACAAAGTATTTTATTTGAATTGATAGACATATGAGAAATCAGACACTCTTAAGAACCATGCAAGGCTATAGGAAAGCGAGGAAAGAAAAGTCAGATACAGAGAGATTGGGTGGAAAAAGTGGTAGTTACCAGTCCTGAAGAAGGAGTCACAGTGAAGGGACAGCGTATGTGTTGGGGAAATTGAGAGACTTTGGTCATGAGTCTCTCAATCAGCAGAGTATTTTAGTAATTGCACAAAAATGGAAGTTGAACAGATCACCAGTCCCACTTCTTTAACTACACCCCAAACACACTTAATCTAGCTCAAAATAAGCACAAAAACAGTTTGGTTAAAAATATAAAAGAGTTTACTCACAGAAGTTTGTGCACAGTCTACACAGGTTCAATTCTTCAAGTAGGTAGGAAGAAAAATAAGCACCCATATGCTTGCTGCAAAATGATCCCTGTTAGGAGATCTCAGAGCATGTTTTCAGGACAAAATGGCAAAGACAAAAGGGGAGAGACAAAATGGCTGGAGAACCTTTTTAAAAGAACAAGGAATGCTGGAGGAAGAGGTGTTAATCAACAAACAGGAAGTTTTCTCTCTAGGCTATCTCTCTAGGCTTAACAATAGACATGCAAACAAACTAGCCAGTTAATTAGGCATGCAAAGGTTGCCACTCCCAACAGTATGAGGGTAGCACAGAAGAATAGCAGTCTGGGGCACCACGTACTACATACTATACCCAACATACTACAAAAGGATGGTGTTGAAGCTAGTTTTTATACCCTATTTCACTCCCTGAAGGGTTGCAATGAAAAAGCTTTTCCACATGATTGACAAAGGGGTCCAGAATGGCCTGATTGCTTAACTTCAGAATGACAAAACATTGCTAGGACTTGTTAATCTGATTTCTGGGGTCCCTTGGGGGACACCTCAGTGTGCTCCAAATAATGGCAAATGGGAATTAGTCAGAGTACAAGTTGTAGCACTACAAGAAGCAGGGTAACCTAGCGAGATTTTAAACCCAATTTTTACGGGGTCAGGCCGAGTCAAAAACCAAGCAAAATTAGTTTAGAATTGTTTTCTTTATTTAAAAGACAGTCACTGCACACTTACGTTCTCACTCACACAGACCTAAGAAAATAAAGGGAGGAAAGTCGATAGGAGATTTCAAGAAGGACTTTCGGGGGAAATACTACACCTGATCCTGCAGCCCAGCTAGCCAGAAGAAATTCAGTAAATCTGGAATGGAGATTCTCAGCATGTGGAAGCTGAGGGGAAGGCTCAGCAAACGGAGCAGCAGCAAGGCAGGATGACAACTGAGAGTGATCCCAAGAAGCGCTCAAAATCAGGGGTTCTTATAAGGGGAAATGTGCCTGCAGGGTAGTCTGTTCCCGGGGAGAACAATGGGTTTCGGAGTGGAGACAAAACCTCTGAAAGGTCAGCACTTAAGATGACTGGATTTTGACGGAGTTGTCTATAGCGCAGACAGTATGCAAATAGGGAGTGCTTGACAGTTGGGTAGTCAGGAGCGCTAATCTCGTCAAACTGACGGTTTGGGGCAGAGAATCTTTTGTATGCTTGTTGCATATTTAATTTAGTTACAAAGTGTACTTGCCTAGAGGTCTCCTGAAGCTGCGTGCTGGAAAATTACTGGCCTGATTTAGGATTTTTCAGCCGTTCGGCTATGCCCGTGTGTGTGCTTATCGGGGGGCCTCACAAGCACGTGGAGGGGAACAGTTTGGAATGGCCAATCTTTTGATATCAAATTATATTTAGTAAGCCCTGGGCTTGGACTATGGACTACAGTAACAGACCCATGACAATCTCTTAATGTTTGGTCAGATAGGATGTATAGGGAAGATCTCTGTAGGATAAGATTGAGAGTTGGACTCTAATTGCTCTCCAATTTGGGCAGATTGTTTTTCATTGTATTTGGAAATCCAAGGAGCTGGGAGCGGTAAAAGGATTAGCACAAACCCATCAGTGTCAGGTTTTCCCACTTAATGCTCTCTGACTTCTTACCCTGAACACCTGTCAGGTCACTTTGACCCTGAAACACATTCTCTAGTCTGCATGACTTTGATCATGTTCTCCAGTCATTAATAAGTCCAATTTATGAAAATCACCTATCTCAGAGGATGAGTGATAGCGTATGGTAACATATCTTATCCATCAATACTATTGGGAGTCTTTCCATTTCTTCTCATCCTGCTGCCTTATTCTCTCACTTCTACTAAAAGTGAAACTAGCTTAGTTCAGTGTTTGCATAACACCCTGCAACAGCTTCTTACCTTTAATTGTGTTCTTACAATAACGCCTTAGGAGGTCCTTTCCACAGCCTACTGGATCCTGGTGGTGTCCTGTGGGGATCTTAGTAGAGCTGCACCAGCTGCTTGTGGGAATGCAGGAGGCATGATGGCCACGCCTCTTTCTTCCTCAGTGCAGCTGGGCACTATCCCTGGCTGCACTGGGGCAGGAAGCTCAGCCATTGCACGTCCGGACCCTCCACACACCGGGTAAGTGCAGGAGGGTGGTGGGAGGGCTGTGTAATTGCCAGTCATTGATGGGAAAACTCATCAATGATTTGATGTGCAATCACACCACCTGGAGATGGGAGAACAATAGAACCTGGACAATGTCATGTATAAGTGTCATCCAGGTCCCATCCTTCTCCTGTCTCCAATGCAGGACAACGACATCCAGTGGAAAGGGCCTTAGCTTTTTATTTTGTCCATTGGTGTCTTTACTCTTTAATCAGAATTACTCACTGCTGCACACACTCTATGCCATGTCTATTTTTTGTTCCCCAGGCCCTCATTACTGGATAACTCGTGGTTTCCAAATTCAAGGTCCTCCCCGAACCATCGCAGACTTTGGATTTCCTAGGAATGTGCTACACATTGACGCAGCTGTCTACCTGAGGGATGAAAAGAAGACACTCTTCTTTGTAGGAGATGACTATTACAGGTTCCTTTATCATTGCTTCCTCATAAAAATAGAAGTTTTTTATTTTTAAAAAAAATGCTTAGGAAATGGGGAGAAAAAGTGACATTTTCTGGATCACATAATATCAGGTCTTCACATCACTCCAAAGTTTGGAAGCAACAAGTTCTAAGCAACGTATTTGCCAATAACAAGTTACTGGTAGGGGAATTGGGGAGGATATAGCAATTTTAGGTGAAAGTAAGTGAAATGGGAACAAAAATTGCTTCACTGGTGTAATGAATATAGTTTTCTAGTTATTTTTAAAAGTTTTCCTGGGCAATTTAGAAGCCATTTTCCAAATTTTCATGCTGCCCTCTTAGGAATTCTCAAGGGTTTCCTCCTCTCCCAAGGAAAGGAAACATAATATTGAATGCAATCAGCAGAGAAGATAACACTTTTTTATAGCACAAGTAACAATAACAAATCATTTCAAAAATGCTAAAATAAATAATACAAGCTCATTAAAAACAACTTTCCAAGCCCTGGGTTAGCCAATAAAAGTGATTGGGAAATAATTAGCTATAAACCCTAAATGTTTAGCTGTCTTTCCATTCATTTAGTCAGTGAAGAGAGAGAAAAAATAATATGAATAATTTTTCAATTAAATAACTCTCCAAATTGCTCAGAAATATTGGACTGAGCTTAGTTACATAGTCAGTAGATTGGACATGACTACAGTCAATCCCACTGTTTTGAGCAGGTCTATACGAAGTTTCTGAATGCAAATCATCATCTTTCACACACACACACACACTATATATATGTATTTCCACCTTGTTTTTTTCCCCCACACACTTTAAAGTATGCAATATGAATAAGGTAAGATTCATACCTTTCTCTTGCTGGAGCTCAATGGACATTTTGTGTGTACATCAAGATAGAGATTCCTTTATTTGAATCAACATGCAACTATTAAACCTACCATGCCTATTTTTGACATTAATTATTCTGCTGTGCAGATAATCATCATATATATATATATTAGGACAGAACTGGACAAGATGGCATCGGAGCTTAATTTTAACTGATGCACCTATAATTAACTAAAATGAAAAATCATGATTCAAATGGACACAGAGCTGTTTATGCACAGATTATCTGCAAGAGAAAGAGAGGGGGGGAAATTGTATGATGCATGGCAGGAATTTCAGATTTATTACAGACAGTCTTTTAAAAAATAGAGTTAAACACAGGGCCCAAACTTCTTTTTAACACTGGTGGCGTATAAAGATCCACTGGGATACTTAAGCAGACAAGGGTAATGGCAGCAACAGTAGAAAGAGGTAGTGTGACTGATGACTTACCAACTGTTCTGGAGGTTGCCCCAGGTGATTTCTGGTGACTGTTCTAGTCATGGGGTAGAGGGACAAATCTGTGTCCATCTGCCACTGAACTATAAGTACATGGGTACTGGGTACTTACATATCCAAAAGACTACTGCAGACTTTCTTACCCAGTTTTAAAAGAAATACCATTATTTAGCCTGTTGAACCATAAAAAGAAAAAGGGGAAAGGAAAGGAATCCAACAGTGCCATTAAGACCAACTGATTTCTATTTAAGCATGATTTTCATGGATATCAACCCACTTCCTCAGAGGTACTAAGTGATATTAAAGCCACAGCTATGCCACAATTTCACAATTAGGATGGAGAGATAGAGTAACAGGATACAGTTCTTGAGGAAAAAAATGGAGGAGTACTGGAAAGAGAGAGAGCTGGATTGAATATTTCAACCTTCCTGGCCATACAGGAACAGATTTACAGGTTGTAGTCCTTGAACAAAGAAATTACAAAGGAAGACTAGAAGGAGAAACAGCTGGATGGAAATATATTCCCAAATCACAATCCATTAGCAGAAGTATGAACAAAGATAACAGTTTCATGGCATTCTACAGGTAGTAATACATAAGTCATCACAGCTGCATATATATAAAAAGAATCTCTCAGAGAAGGTTTCAGCCCAAGGGAACTGACTTTTGATAAGCAAATTTATTGCTTTCATACATCAGTACTAACTGACCATTTTAAAAACTATCACCAGCCACTTGAAAGACCTGTATCACTCCACACAGAACTTTAGATGTTTATAGCCAAGGTAATGAGTTGCACCTTTCTACTTCCCTGCTTCAAATGTGTAATTATTCTTCAAAATCTGTGGCTTTTATCTCACACTGTCGGTGCATCTGAGGAAGTGGACTGCTATCCATGAAAACTCATGCTATAATATAAATCAATTGGTCTTAAAGGTGCTGCAGGATTTCTTCCCCCCTCACTTTTTTCCTTTTTCCTTACTCAGATGTTTAAATTGTATAAACTGCTGGCATAACCCAGGGTTTTATTAGTGTAATATCCCAAGAGAATTCTACCCAGGGAAACATCAGTCTACAGAAATCTAACAAAGGCCATTTCTTCACCTTACGCTTTTTCTGATGTCATCCCAGCATAATACCAGCAGCATCTTTGCCAGGATGACAGCGTGTTCCCAATGCTCCCTTCCGCACCCGACCGACTGCCTGCAGATGGGAGTGCAGGTGACATACACCTTCCTTCCACAGTGCAGACACCATCCTTCTTGTGCTGCACTGGGGAAGGAAGCACCTGGATCATGCTTCCACCTATTCCGCATGGCCGTTGGCACGGGAACATCGCATGATTGCAGGCCATTAATGGATTTTTTTCCATTAATGGAATATTCCACAACTGCGATGTGTGGGGACATGTTGACAGCAGGACTGTGATGACATTGTGCAAAAGCATGACTCATGGACCACCAGCAACACGTCCTAATCACAGGACAGCAACATCGTACAGAAATGGCCAAAATGAAATTAAGGAAATCTAACCCACCTATTCCATCTAACCGGAAGACACTGTGCTTGAAATGGTTACTTTGAATTGCAACTTCCAGAATCCCCCAACAACCAAGACCAGTGGCCACGATGGCTGAGGATTATGGGAGTAGTACTCCAAAATATAACTTTCTCAAACTCTATATGATGATCACTGGCTTACTCATATTTATCAAGAACTAGGAGTCATGAAAGGTAAATGGAACCCCCATGTGCAGAGGCAATATACCTCTGTATATAAACCAAAGAAAAGGCAATAACAACCTCTCCTTTCAAGACCCTTTTATCTATCTGGTTGCTCTTGACCTAAAAGCAAAACTTGGACTAGGTTGCAACCCCATTACAGTCATTACAGTGAAATGATTTTTCAGGAACATCTTGTGTAAATAAATGTTGAGCTATATCTATATATAGATATCAAGATATATATAGCTATGGACTTCCTCTTTATGATTCTCTGCTTTCTCTTAAAAGCTATGATGAAGTGAAAAGGAAAATGGAGAAGGACTTCCCTAAAAGTATTGAGGATGAGTTCTCAGGAATCAATGGCAGAATAGACGCAGCTGTAGAGGTGAACGGTGAGTAGATTCCATATCGCAAAAGTCATGCCTCAGACATTTTCATCTTTACACTAAGGAATAAAGAAGTGGTGTTAAGTATAAGGCCTTAGTTCTCACTGTAGCCCACAGTATAAAACCCATTCTGCATATGAATGATTGGACTGCCTCCAGTGCTAAGAACCTGATGACCTTCCTTGAGCAGGAAAGCTGACGTAGCCAAAGCTGTTCCCGCATGTCAGAGCATCAGCTTGCTCACACTACCATTTCTTCTAAACTAGGCCCAAATAAAACATAACCTGTTTCAGTTAAAGCTCTTGAATGTATAGGTCTGAGCACTCCAATGGCTGAGCATAGAGGAGATGCAACAGTACCGCCCACCCCATCTTGTCCTGTTAGAACAGCTTCCACTGCTCTTTAGAGGTCCTTCCTTAGAGTCAATCATGAGAAGAAAGGTGTCCTCAGCAAATGCCTGTGCCACTGCAGAACAGACACAGCACCAGCAGTAGTTGTAATGTTGTTACTACTGTTATTGTTAATATTATAAGCTCATTAATATTCCACCTTTGCTCCAAAATTAGAATTCCCAAGGTATCTTAACAAAAAACTTAAACAAACACAGATAAAAATACATGCCAAGATACCAGTAAAAACATATGAAAGTTGCCCAGAATCCTGTTGGAGACACCATTAAAAACATATAAAATTTGGCTGGAATCCTGTTGGGGAGATACATCTTCATAAGTGGGCTTACACCTCTGGGAGTTAGAATTGGGCAGGTCCGTAATTTCTGTATCCAGTAGAGGGCTGCTGTTACATTACTATGTAAGATAGCCAGCAGAGTAACCAATGCACAATGGGGCCGATGCACAACAGGACCAATGTGCAATGGGACCAATACGCATTGGTCCCATTGCGTGTTGGTCCTGTTGTACATTGCAACAACAACCAGGGAGTGCCAATGCATATCAGAATACTCTTGCCAGTGTTCCATTGTGCATCTGTACAGTTCACTAACAGGGTGTTAACACGTGGAAAAATCACCGCCCGTCAGTGCCAAGTGTGAAAGGCGCACCCAAGCCTCGCCCTCAAGGCCCCACCCAGCCTGACATCTCTTTGTGTTCAGGTCTGAACAGCCAGGGAGATCTCTGAATCAAGCCAGGGCCAGGACAAACAGGTCTGCCCCAGTTCACCCTTTCTGAGAACTCTGTCCCTTCCTCACCTCTTGTCCCCTCTCGGCTTCTTCCTTTCAGGACTCTCTCCCTTTACTGCCTTCCCTAAATCCTCCCTTCTCCCAGATGTAAGGATCAGAGTGATTTATATTTTCCAAAACTGTGGTACTGTTGGCACTAAGATCAAGATGTTATTATTGGTAGCGTGTATATTCCAGGATTCAGAATAAGATTCTGGGAGACTGTTATATGGAACACAGAACTTCAAACATTTATTGTAACACTGTTGCTTAAATTTGTTTTGTATCTCAATGTTTATAAAAAGCACACACCATTCTTCTCTCTCTCTTTCAATTCATTCACTATCTCTCGTACACCCAATTTCTCAGTTCTCTCTCCCACAGAGCTCTTCAAATCTCCAACCTCTCCCAAACACACCACAAATCACACTCCTCTTCAAACACACACCAGACAGTTAAAATCCATTATTTTCTTCTTTCCACCAGCCCCTCCCCTGGGCCATCCAAGGTTCCATTTCACCAGCCAATCAGCTTAAACACTCTCAGTTGCCAAGGAGGCTCTGTTGTCAAGATCCCCTCCCATCAGGTTCATCACAAAGGACTACCAAGTGCCTCTGCTACATAGTTAAATATACATAAATATACATAAAGTTGCATAAGATACACCATGATAGAGAATTCTGGCCTTTATTCCCAAAATACAATCAAACGATCTATAGAATTACAACCATTTAAAAATCAATGAAATTACAACCAATAATAAAAATCATCAAGACCATTAAAAGCCCACTGCAAACAATTCCTAAAAGCCCCTCTTAATAGGGAAGTTTTCAAATGGAAGTACAGCAAGAAGGGAACCATCTTACCATCCTTGGAGAGAGATTTCCAAAGTATAGGAGCAACCACTGAGATGGCTCTCTCCTTTGTTTCCACCAAACATCCCATTCACAGTGCTTGGCTCTGATGACCCTTCAGAGGCCCTTTTCGCATGGTATTTCCAATGAGAAAGGGTCCCTTGAGCGTCGCACACATGTGAGGAGCAATCCACACAACGCACTCACATTTGCATGATGCTCAAAGGCCTGATGTGGACCGTGCATGTATTTTTTCATTTTTGGCTTGAAGCTGAAAATGCTGCGCGGTTGCGCATCGCTCCAGGGCCCTGTGTGCACTTACCTTGCGTGTGGAGCCTCGGGAGCTAGGCCGGTCACGCTTCCTGTCCAGTGCAGGCTGGGAAAGTCCCAGGCTGCACTGCAAAAGGAAGAGGCAGGGCTCTCACGCAAGCAGGAAGCTCGTGCAGAGCCGAAGGACCCCAGACGTGAGACCTTCTCTCCAGAGGCTGCTCGCGCAAGCCCCGCACCCCAGCACTGCGAAAAGGTAAGGTGTGAAAAGGGCCCAAGTCATCTGGGGCCTGACGAGCTCCGGAGATCTGCTTGCTGGCTGTTTCTGTGCCACAGACCAAATATTTCAGAGTTCACCAATGCCCCATCCTAGAGGGCTACACCATAGCCGGGGCGGGGCCTTCCAAAGAGAAGGTACAATTTGACAGTCCAGTGTGTGCACATTCCCTAGTCTGTTTAATTTCAATGAACTTTAAAAATTTAATACTGCAGAGGGGTGCAGAATTAGCACACTGTCAATCTATGGTCCTGGAGAACAGTCTCGCCCACATCCCATTAGTTATATGTTTATGTAACTAGTGATTAAACCAACGTGTACTTTTTCAGACCTTGCAAAAAGAGATATCCAGCACATTCTACTGCAAGACCCCCAATCCAGTGTACAACAACAATTGAGTGTGGGGTGCCACGCATACCTCCATCTACCTAGACACTGATTGGTTGCAGAGGCATGCCTGGTCTTGTTCTGGCTGCTCTTGACCACTGAGGTGGAAAGGAGCAACCTTGCATGGTGCTCCTTTCTCTTTGGTGCTCAAGTCCAGTTAAGAGAAGCCAGGCATATCCTCACAGCTTATCACAGGCTAAAGACAATAGCACCCGCCCCCAAGTGGTGAAGGGAAAAAATGGTCAAAAAGAGAGCCTCTCAATTGTCAAGAAACCCCAATGAGAAGAATTTTGGACAGATGAGAATCTTCACAGTTCAGGACTTAGACCCTATTCGCAGGATGTTGTCATCCCGCAACAGGGATGGGAGAAGGATGGGACTGTGATGTTTACGCATGGCGTCATTGCAGTCTCATCCTCCTGTCCCCAGGTGGTGCAATTATGGAGTAAATCATTGACGAGTTTTCTCCATCAGTGACCCATAATCAGGCCAGCATTCTGCACTTACCTAATGTGTGGAGGATCTGGAAGAGCAATGGCTGCACTTCCTGTCTCAGCACAGCCTAGGAAGGTATCAGGCTGACTGCAGCAGGAAGAGGCAGGGCCATCGTGCCTCCAGTGCCACTGCTGAGATCCCCATCGGACACTGCTTGGAACAAGTAAGGCACAAAAAGGGCCTTTGACTATGCAAAATTCATGTATGGTTATTTTGCACATAAAAAAGGCATTCTTCTGAGAAGGAAACATCATTTTCTTTCCTGAAAATTATATTTCTGTGCAGAAATGCTGCTTCCTCCACAGAAAATGCTGTTTTGTGTACCAACTGCCATGTGCCAATTTTGTGCAGACTAGATCTTGAACTGTGAATAGTCTTTGGAAAACTGCACAGTTTTGAAGACTTCCTCTCAGGAAGAAGAAAATTGTTAAAGTCACTCCTTTGAGAACGAAATGAATGCAGACTTACATCCCTAACACATCCCTATATCCCTGTTGTGCATGGGGGGAAGTTGCCAAGTAGAAGGGTCATCACCCATTATCTCCTGTAAGTGCACTGGCACAGACCTACTTTCTACTGATGCTATGTAGGATTTTGGCTTCTGTCTTTGTAGTAACAACTACACCTTTATAAGCAGGTAAGTACATTTGGACAAAACAAGAGTGGTGTGAAATTCTTAGACAGGAAGTATTCGGCAATAGTACAAATAGGCTGGATTTGTAATGGAGCATTTTACCAGTGTAACTCAGGATTACACTGGCAGTTACAGTTTGTACATGCTTTTTGTAAAGAGGTCTCCAGTAAGCCCTTATGAAAGCTGTTCCTCTGCACCCTGAACAAGCTGGCTTAAAGACTGGCTGATGCACAGGCGCAGCTCCACCCCCTTGGAGGAATGTCCACTATTGGTTTCCTCCATAGTTCTCCTGAAGAACTTTACACTACAACAGTGGCATTGAACATGACCTTAGGCAACAGATTTAAATTAGACTTTAGAAGATACACTTTCCAGGGCATTCCACATGTAGGATAATAGGGGGCAAGGCACTGCAATTCAGTAATAGTAGTGAACTGAACTTTACATTTTTTAGTGAAAATGAATTATGGTTGTCAATGTCTCTATACCTGTTAGAGATTTTACCTCTCTAAATTAAGTTTTGGGAAAGAATTTAGCAAAATTTTGGAGTGCTGCTGTTGCCTTACTGGGAGAGTTGGACATATAATTTCACCTGGTATAATCAAGCTTTTTATGTCTCAGTCAAAAAATCAGTCATCAGCTGATGTCTCCTGCTTTTCTGACTAGAGATGAAAAGAATGTTCAAAATTTTTTCCCCCAAAATGATTGAAAACTGTGGGTTTTTTGAGAGAGATTGAAGATGGAGGTGGCATAGGTAGGACCCTTTCCGCATCCTACCTTTTCTCGGCACTGGGGTGTGGTGATCGCACGAGCAGCCTCTTGTGAGAGGCTCTCTCTTCCCTGCTTCTTCAGCTCCACATGAGCTTCCTGCTCACGAGAGAGCCCCGCCTCTTCCTTTCACAGTGCAGCCTGGGACCTTCCCAGGCTGCACTGAGACAGGAAGCACGACTGGCCTGGCTCCTGAGGCTCCGCACGCTAGGTAAGTGTGTGTGGGGCCCAGGAGCAATGCGCAATTGCGCAGCATTTTTGGCTGAAAGCCAAAAGGGCGAAGGTGCGTGATCGTTGCTTGCTGGCCCCTGGAGCCTTGCGCAACTGCAAGGCCATCATGCAGATCACTCCTTGCAATCGCGCAAGGCTCCAGGCCCTCTTTCACATGGCAGATGCTGTACGAAAAGGGCCTAGATGTGTTTAACATCACTCCCACATTTCTCTGCTCTTTTACTTTTTTCTTTGTTTATTTTCCTCCCTTTCCTTCCTGTGAATTATTTAAGGGATTGAGAATTTACAACTTCAAGTGGAAACAAAAACAAAACAAAGGAACCAAGTGAAGTGGATTTTTTACACAAAAAAGTTGCAAGTGAGAAGGACTGAAATGGAGGACACTGCAGATTAAGGACAGAGGAAGCTATAGTCACTGGCTGCCTGGCTGGCTGCTGGCAGCGGTTCATAGGCTGACAACTTAATCTGATCTTAAAATACAGTGAGAAAACTTAATGAGGAAACAAGAGCATGGTGATGACTCGGAGTGGCTATAAAACTCATGGCCTTACCCAGTTTGTTATGAATCCTCCTTTGAAGAAAGCGAAGGCTCAACAAAAATTTACTCAGTTCTATACAAACAAGAAATGTGAGAAGGCACCTGAGAAACAGCAGCTCTCAGGTTCTAATGTCAATTTTAAAGAGTCTCTTTGTGATAACAATGGAGATCACAAGGAAGATGTTAGTCTAGCTAGGCCAATTGCTGAGTTGACTCTTGTGAAGAGCCCAGTAACTCAAAGGTTAACCCTTGTTGACCAAGTGCAGAAATTAATGCTAAAGCAAATTTCAGAGCTCTCCCCAAACAATGCTAATATAACCACAAAAGAGCCCTTTTGCCTGCTTTCTGAGACAAATGAGGAGAGCCCATTAGTTGCAAAGTGGCTTGTATTATCAGCAGAGGACATTGAAAATATAAACTCTTTTTTAGCTGACTGTAATAAAATTATTACCATTTTGGTAGAAATCTGCAAAACCTCCCGGACAAAATCCGACAAAGAAGTTACAAGAGCTGAAAAGAATATCAACAGACTCTCATCAATTAGGAAAAGTAGATCAACAAAGCAGACTCATACAGCTCATAAGATAAATCAACGCAGAAGGAAGTTGATAAGTACAAAGAAAAGTAAAACTGTTTAAAAATCTCAGGACAGTACATCACACAAAAAAATGGATTTCAGAAAGCTTTTTAAATTACTTGACATTAGTTCAGTTGTAGAGCCCAAACAGAACTCTGAGAAGTTATCATTCAAGAAGGAAACAAGAGCCTTCCACATCCTGTTTTGTCATTCCACTGGGGTTTCCAAATCAGACTTCCACATCAGATTCCCAAATTCAGGGTCTTTGGTCTTATGGAAACTGGGGCTAATCTGAAAAAAGTCAGTTTTGTCAAACTACCCCAAGGCTCTGGGAATCTTGTCACAAGAGGAGTGTAAAGCCCATCTTTGGAATATTTTAAGGGCATCCATTCCTGGTTTTTTGAACATTGCAGATCTAGCGTACGTGGAGTATTTATATTTCGATGGCTTATATGCTAGGGCAGTGGCCACATTCCAAGAATGGAGACTTGCCAAGATGGTGTGTGAATATAGAGAAGACCTGAGGAGGAGTGGCACGTTAGTCTCGTGATTCTTTAAAAATGTGGCACCATGAGCATCATTACTTCCACATGTAGCAGTATCCTCCAAAAGACCTCTAGGTGAAGCAGCTCATCAAGATTTAATTTGTATTGATTCTTAAGGGGGAAATCTGGGTGACCCGGAGCCCAAGGAACATTTTAGTCTTGAGACCCTGGAACCTCACACCTGATGAATCTAGAGAATGGTCTCTTTGACAATATTGAAAAGAACTTACTACAATACTTCTATGCTCTGCCTCATGAGGCCCAGAAGGAAATAATGTCCAGACTTGATCATTTGTGTTCTCATTTGTATGATGAAGGGGCAAGAAATCCTTGTGAGCAAAGTTTAGATTGTCAGGCTCCTGATGCAGCTCACCAGGCATACCATCATGAGTTACACCTTTGGGTTGAGAAGCTGACCATCCACTATCAACAGGTTACTGCAGAAATGAATCCCCCATGCTACCCTCTGTAGAGGCAAATATGGCCCAAACAGCTGCCTGACTCACAATAAGAGAGCTCAAAGAATGGGAACAAGCTTCTCCACAAAAAGCAGCCAACATGGGATCTTCTTTATGTAATACTATCAAACCATCAGTCTCTACCGTGTGCAGATTAAATACATCTTTGGATGCTTTTGATTATGGTGCAGAAGCTGCTGAAACTACAGAATGGCCCAAGCAAAATGACCACAGTCAAGGAAAGCGCAGTGCTTCATTAAAGAACACAGCAGACAACCAAGGACCTGGTACTAGTACCCCAGAAAATGTTGGTTTCTGTACAAATATACCACATGTGAACTGTGTGCAGAATATGTAAAGTTGAAGGCTTTCATGGCCAGAATCCATAGGCTGTTGTGGGTTTTCCGGGCTTTGAGGCTGTTCTATTAGTATTTTCTCATGACATTTCACCTGTGACTGGCATCTTCAGAGGATCTGGCGGCATGGAAGTGAGATAGAGTATATATACTTGTGTAGTCCCCAGGTGGGAGGGAGCAATTTGCATGTGTTACAGTTGGCCTGTGTGATGGCCTATTGTTAAATGGGATATCTCCCAGGGTGTATTGTTAGTCAGGGGATATGAGTAACAGTGCATTAAGTACATTAGCAATCCATTGTATTATTCCCTGTAGAGGGACCTCCAGAGTCTGGGTGGTGTTCATTGGCATATTTTTGAGTCTTGATTTTAGTGTTCTTCAGTACTTGTAGCCAAATCTTGTTTACTTTCCGAGTTTCCTCTTTCCTGTTGAAATTGTCCATGTGTTTATGGATTAATAATAAGTCCTGAATAAGTCCTGAACTGTGAACAGTGTTTAAAACTGCACAGTTTTCAAAAACCTTCTTGTAACAGGAAGAAAATTGCTAGAATCATTTGTTACACTGTTCAAGAATGGAATTAGCAAAGAATCACATCCCTGTTCCTGACTCATCCTTAGGTTCAATGAAAAAGGAAGCAAACTTAAGGCTCCAAATTGAACCGTATGAACTGTTTGCCCCTATCAGAGAGCTGTCATTTATACCAATTAGGGAACAGAATCATTTCTCTTACGTCTCATCTCAGAGGCCTTCTGGAGGGTTCTTTCACTTCTTTGCCCATTCAAGGTTCTTTGGGTGAACATCATAATTCTACCTTTTTATTAGTGGCCCCCAAACTGTAGAAAATTCATCCTCTGCAGACTTGTTAATGTGCATTTCCACTATTTCAAGTGTCCTTGATATTCTGACAAGCTTGCAACATTAAGTTTTTCTTGGCTACTACTATGTGGTCTATGATATTTTGTATTGTTTAACTGTAAGGCTCTTAACGTTATTTTTTTTCTTCAAAATATAGCTTTTCTTGTTGTCTCTGTTTATTATTGCATGCTGTTTTGGATACTTTTCTAGAAAAGAGGTACAAAAATATAATTTGAATGAATGAACGAATGAATGAAGTTTGTAGATGGGATTAGAAAGATCAATTGGCAAAACCACATTAAGAAGATTAAGACATGTCTGTTTTTAATAAGTTATGCACCCCAGAGTAGTAATTCTTATTTTTCATGCTTCATCTTTCTTTTCCTCTCCCTCTTTCTGTAGGATTCATTTACTTTTTTTCTGGTCCCAAAGCCTATAAATATGACCGAGAAAAGGAAGATGTGGTTCATATTGTGAAATCCAGCTCCTGGGTGGGTTGCTGAAGTAAAGTAGACATTGGATGATCGCAATGACCAAGAAGATATTGAAAAAAAATGGATCATGTCAGCCGGAACTAAAGACTTGCACTTCTTTTGAAGTTGTCATTAGTCAGACAATGACAAAACCATGTTATTGCTCAAGCCCAGAACAAAAAAGAGAGAGAGAAACATATTTACATAAATATCCTGATCACATTTCAGATAGCTTAATAAATTCCTCTACCCATAACTGTTACAGATTTGTCCATGTTATGTAAGTAATTCTTTAAAGGTCTGTCCAATAGACTCAGGGGTAGAAAGAGACATAGACCCTAGAACAGAGGGGGATGGGGGTGGGCACAGTACCTCCAAGACTAAGCCATGGAGATCAAACCCCCCACCAATTTTCTGGCAAAATTGGACCACCAAGTAGGTGAGCCTTCCCAGGCATCATCAATACAAGTGTACTAAATGATCATGCACTAAGAAATATAAATAGCTGTTGAGGAATAATAAAGACTCCCCCACAATCTATCCTATACATATAAAGCTACAGTGAACACATGGAGGGCACTTCTAAGGACACTTTGTGCTCATAAGTGTCTTCATATTTAAAGATGTTTGAAATTAAAATGAATGGGGAAAGTAATTTATCCTCCCTCTGTAAGTATCTTCAAGTTGTTGCTGCTGCTGCTGCTGTTGCTATATGTCTTCAAGTCCTTTCTGAATTATGGTGACCCTAAGATGAATCTATCACAGGGTTTTCTGGGGGCTGAGAGAGTGTGATGTGCCCAAGGTCACCCCGTGGGTCTCCATGGGCAAGCAGGGAATTGAACCCTGGTCTCCAGAATCATAGCCCAGTGCTCAAACCACTACACTGCATTGGCTCCATCTGCAAATGGATACTTAATAACTGGCTGCCAGTGTTTACAAACTCTTCCAAGGTCCCTGGAAAGGGAGGTGGTCCCTCACAAGTGCTCCTGTCAGCAAGGGCAGTTTCCTACCAGCAGGCCTCTTTGGAATAATGCCTTTTCATTATGTTGTGTGATTCACCACTTTGGTCCTAGAGCAATGCTATGTAATGCTATGTAAGTGGCACAGTATTGCTTTGAGAAGGCATTGTGTCAGGGAGGAAGAATGGTGACCATTGAGAAACAGTTACTAACGGGACCATTATCATCATTAATTGAGGCAGCAATAAGAAAAATAAGAATAACATCTACCACCAGTGTGATTCCTCCCATTTCTGAAACTGGCAAATATTCCTCCCTTTCTAAAATCTTCAAGATGTTCCCCAGTTTACCATCTGTGAGCAGAGTAGCAAGGCTATTTCCAAGCTCCTTGGAAAGGTAAGGAGGACAACTTGCCCTCTTGATCCCTGCCCTTCATGGCTGGTTGTCCAGGGAGGAGTTGCGATTAAGACACACTTAAGATATGTTATTAATGCATCCTTCAGGGAGGGCAATTTTCCAGCTTGTTTAAAAGAAGCAATTATACGTCCGCTTCTAAAAAAGCCCTCCCTAGATCCCCTGGATATGAATAATTACAGACCAGTTTCCCATCTTCCATTTTTAAGCAAGGTGATCGAGAGGGCTGTTGCCCTTCAACTCCAAGCTGTCTTGGATGAAACAGATTATCTAGATCCATTTCAAACTGGCTTCAGGGCAGGATATGGAGTCGAGACTGCCATGGTCGCCTTAGTGGATGATCTACGTCTGGGTATCGACAGGGGAAGTGTGACCCTGCTGGTACTCTTGGACCTCTCAGCGGCTTTCGATACCATAGACCATGGTATCCTTCTGGAACGCCTGAGAGGGCTGGGGATCGCGGGCACTGCACTTCAGTGGTTCCGGTCCTATCTCTCAGGTAGATACCAGATGGTGATGCTTGGGGACAGCTGCTCCTCGAAAAAAGAGCTTAAATCTGGCGTCCCTCAGGGCGCCGTCCTGTCCCCAATGCTATTTCACTTCTACATGAGACCGCTGGGAGAGATCATCAGGAGGCATGGAGCAAGGTGCTATCAGTACGCTGATGACACCCAGATATATCTCTCCATGCCTCGGATAATAGCATCGACTAAGGGTGGCATCTCGCCTCTAAATGAATGCCTTGAAGCAGTAATGGACTGGATGAGGAAAACAGACTGAAGCTCAATCCAGATAAGACGGAGGTACTTGCTGTCAAGGGCCCTAGCCCAGGTATGGAGGTTTGTCAACCAGTTCTAGACGGGGTCACACTTTCCCTGAAAGACTGTGTCCGCAGCTTGGGGGTGCTCCTGGACTCGCCGCTTCAGATGACAGCTCAAATTGATGCGGCAGCCAGGAGCGCCTGCTATCAGCTTCGGCTGATATGCCAGCTGCGCCCCTTCCTGGACTTGGAACACCTAAAAACAGTGGTACATGCGCTGGTAACTTCACGGCTTGACTTCTGCAATGCGCTCTACATAGGGCTACCCATGTGCTTAGTCCGGAAACTTCAATTAATTCAGAATATGGCAGCCAGGTTGGTCACCGGAAGATCTAAAACTGACCACATAACACCTATACTGAAGTCTTTACACTGGCTGCCTATTAGTTTCCGGGCACAGTACAAGGTGTTAGTTTTTACCTTTAAAGCCCTTCATGGCTTGGGGCCAGCCTACTTGCGGGATCGCCTTCTCCCATATAATCCGCCCCGCACATTAAGGTCCTCTGGGAGGAATCTACTGCAGCCAATCAGAACTAGGTTGGCTGTGGTTACCCAGAGGACCTTTTCTTCGGTCACTCCCAGGTTATGGAATGGCCTGCCGGAGGAGACCCGGCACATTACCAGTCTTGACTGCTTTAAAAAAGCAGTCAAGACTGTTCTCTTCCGACAGGCCTTCCCAGACTAGTGTTCCACTGCCTCTCATCAATTGTCCCTTTGTTTTTGTTTTTAATTGTTTGTTTTTAACTTTTAGTTTTAATTTTATTTTAATCTGTTTTAATAGTTGGTGTGTTGGGGGGATGGTAGGGTTGGTGAGTGGGGAGGGTGGGCTACATTTGATATTTTAATATTTATATGTGTTGTAATCCGCCTCGATCCATTTGGGAGAGGCGGGATAGAAATAAATTTTATTATTATTATTATTATTATTATTATTATTATTATTATTATTATTTTACCTTGTTTCAGATCATAGGTGAGTGTTTCTGTTTCTCTGAATCAGCCATATACAGCATGACGATTTTGCAGTCTGCTCCCTTTGGTAGAAGAGTTAAGTACATGCATTAACTATGGACATTTTCTCTATACCTGGGTTTAAAATTAGCTTTGCTCTAAGTACTGCCTTTTCAAGAGCTGGGACTGCTTCCCTAGAGACCCCGTCAAGGTCTGATTAAGGTGGAGCAACAGCCAAAAAAAGGGATCCCTTTCTGAGCAAGTGGGGGAGAGGAGAGAGATATTAAGTGAGTAAATGAACAAATAAGCAAAATACCAAGTACAATAGAAAGCAACACATCTCATAAGAGATTAACAGGTTTATCCCATACATTTTTACTCAGTAACTCACGCAACAGTGCATTTTCAAAGTCACGTGAAAACAAAATAAGCATAGCTACTCTTTGAGGGTGCAGCTGCTACATAGCTACTCTTTGGGGCTGCAGTCCTGTGGCCTTGGGACCATGCCTTTCCGGTGGTGGATATGGAAGTGTGGCATATTTTCCCCCAGGATGACTATAGCCCTTTAGATCCAAACAGGAAAACAGCTGTATAAGCATCTTCAGTGGAAATACCATTCCTGAGTCAGTATGCCTACTTACATATGGGAGCCAAGGGTGTTTTTGGTTTCTTCCCCTTTCCAAGCAAAGGTGTATTTGGAAGAGTAAGAGTTTGGAAACATTTCTCTTTTTTCAATACCAAAAAAAAAAAAAAAGGAGATATTCCCAAGTTCTGGAAAGTGTTCCTTGCAAAGGGAAGGGGGGAGAAAACAAATAGGGGAAGGATTTTTCTGAGTAATTTTGAAAGTTGAGACAGACTTTTTTCTGAGTAGAGTAATTTACATTTTGAATCCCCTATCCACTTTTTGAAGTATTCAGCTTTCGAATACTCCCATTTTTAGCTACTTACCACATAACTATAACAAAGATTGGTCACCTAGAAGAGCACGACCCTTTTTCTTGTGGCCCTAGAACTATGGGTTTCTCTTCTTTGCAAAATTTCTCTTGCCTTTCTTCTGTGTTTTTTTTTTAAAGATAGATAGACAGACAGAGAGATAGACAGATAAATGGATGGACAGACAGAAAAATAGACTTTTCTTGTCCCACAAACTTTTAGGAGATAATTAGAAATACATTTCCTGACAGGCGTTTTGAATTAGTTTTAAACTGTTTCATCTTATTTTATATTGTTAATCTTCTTAGAAACATTTGCTGTTGTTGTTAAGGGGCAGTGTACATATACTGGAAATGAAGTAAATGAATAAAGCAGTCTATCACTAAAATCAATGGCACTTAAAAATACCTCGCTTGAGCTTGATGATATCTATGAATGTTATTTACGAACAATTTAATATGTTCACATGCATGATGAAGATCCCGGCCTCTTTTTTTTTAATTAAATAAGGGAGAGAGTTGTCTTGCTAATGTTCTTGCAGTTATTACATAAAATTATTGACTGGCAATTATTGGCTGTTAGTTACAATGTCGTAAGTTAGACTTCAGCCATCGTAACTTCTTTGGATTCATATGTATAAATCATGCACTATTCCCATCATTGCAAATGAGCCTAAAACCCACCTTATAAGCCATCTGGAGTGACAGAAGTCCCTGCTGCTGGCAAGTGGAGTGCTACAGGAGTACATGGCCAGACCCTTCCCACAGCAACGCTGTAATGAAGAGTTGTAACAAGGCCAGACCCTTCCAAGACCAGATGCTTCCATCAGAGCAATGTTGTGATGACAACTGGTAACAAGGGGGTCCCTGCTTCTGCTCCTCACAGCATCACATGCTGCCAGAGAGGGCTTGTCCCATCATCCTGCAGGGCCCTGCTCACCAGCAATGCAGATTTCTGTCACTGAGGACAGTTTATGGAGTTTTAAGGTGTGTTTCAGGAGGTAGATGGGAAGAGAAAGTGCAGCCATGACACTGGCTATGTGTTTGATGCAAGACCTCTGCTCTTATTTTTATGTTATAAAATACATAATTGTAGCAAACCCTTTAAAAGTACACTGCTTTCTCTTTATTTTGAAATTTGAATTTGAGTAGGGAATATAGCTCCATCTCTCATCAGGCCTTGAAAATTCAAATTTTATCCCTTATGTACAATTAAGATATTGTTTAAAATTATATTTAATTCTAGATTGGGGGTGAATGTTTCGTAACATTGCTCCTGTTACTATCACAGCTTTAGTTAGGTCCCTTATTGGGAGTGGTGGTTCATAGAATCAAAGAATCATAGGGTTGGAAGAGACCACAAGGACCATTGAGTCCAATTCCCCCTGCCATGCAGGAATATACAATCAAAGCACTCCTGATAGATGGCCATCTAGCCTCTGTTTAAAAACCTCCAAAGAAGGTTAAAAAACCTCCAAAGAACCTCCAAAGAAGGAGACCCCACCACACTCTGAGGTAATGTATTCCACTGTTGATGGCTTCCATGTCAATTCAGCAGTGAATCTACTATGGGTTTTATTCTAACCTTTAAAGGAGGTATCCAGGTTTCTAAAACATATTCCCAAATAGCTTTAGCATCTTGGATAGCAACTTTAAGTTCCAGATTAGAATGAAGAATGGATTTACCATGCTATTGCCCTTTCTGTTGGCTTTATTACCAAAATGGCCACAGGCAGTGTTTTCACAGAGGAGGTGGATCTGAAATTACTTTCTATTCAAAGATGCCCCCGGAAACTTTGTGGACTTCATGGGTATTTAAACAATTGGGTTTTCACATATTTATCATGAATTTTATTACTTTTTCACTCAAGTAAGGGAAAGGAACTCACACTGGGGAATAGCCATGTTTAACAAAGCTGGCGCTACAGACAAAGCAAGAAAAAGATGTTGTCAAGGCCATGTTAGCACAAGGCTTCTGGGAGTTACAGCCCAAATGAGTAACTTTATCAAGCTGTGGTTCAACATATGTCATTTGAGAATCTACTATCCACCCAGTAGCCTTTAGCAACTGTCTGGAAAATGTCTCCACCTACTTCAACACACCACACTCTTTATGCTATTTCTTCCAAATGTAGGCATCTAAAAATTAAATTCTAAATATGGCAAACTTCCATTAAAGTACTTTGAGCCAATTCATGAGGTCACTTAGCTGTAACAGGATATAGCTATTCCTTTGATTGTTGAGAATACTGGGTCTTCAATCAAGCTGTCAGTTTTTTGCTGACAATCAGCAAATGACTAATTTGGTTGACCAACACAAGGTTGACCAATACAAGTAGAGAAGAAGTCATTCACTCACTGTTCATTTGAACCCACCATGTTTCCTCACCAGTTCCTTTCAAATCTTTTTTGCCTATTTGGAGGAAGATACCCAGCATGTATTTAGAGATACTCTTCCCTTATAGCAAGAAGTACAGGCTCAGATTCCAAATGGATTTTCTTGAAGAGAGAAGGGCTCCTTCCATTCACACACAGGACTGAGATCCAGTAGAGGATCCTGATGGGAGAAGAGGAAATGAATTACCCTCACAGATTTTTCCTTGCACTGTTCCAGAGGGTATCTCAACCCTTCTGGATAAAAGAAGGCAAAAGGGGCAAGGAAATATCAGTGAAGGGACACAGGAATTACTTGCTAACAGGAGAAATCTGCTCACAGGACATGCTTCTAGTGGGAGGAAACTCACAATCTCTGACTGGTTTCACCCACAAAGTACATTTACTATCATCATCATCATCATCATCATCATCATCATCATCATCTATTTATTTATTTATTTACAGACTGCCATCATTGTACATGGCAGTTTACAAATAAAAGACCAATAAAACAGTCCTGTGCCCTCACGCTTACCATCTAATTAAGACATGACACAAAAGGAAAAGGGGATGGTAGTGCAGAAGTGATTGTCCAGAAGACACTGCCTCTTCTTCTCTCCCTTCAAGGCCACAGCAGTGGCAGTGCAGTTGGAGGAAGGGACCTTCATATGTTTCTGGACCTAGGCATGATGGAGTTGTGCCTGCCTCTTTTTCTCTCCCTCTGAAGCCACAGCACTGGCACTTGGGATGGATGGAAGGTTTTTCATCTGCTTCTGGGTCTAGACATATATATTTTCCATCTTGGAAACACTCTCCTTATTTAAAAACCAATGCTTTGTTACCCTGACTTCTGGGGGTCCCCTGGGGACACTTTGATTCGCTCCAAAAATGCAAAGACTGGGGGAATTAGCAGAGCACTGGCCTTGGCAGAACGAGGGGCAGGGTAACCCAGCGAGTCTTTAACCCAATTTTTACGGGGTCAGACCATGCAAAACCAGTCAAAGATTAAAAGTATGCTAAAAATGTGTTTTTATTGGGGGAATTCATTCAAGCATGCACAAAAGATACATATAGGCCCTTTCCACACGGGGGTAATAAAACGTTTTAGCGCATTGTAGCGCGATATCTGACAGAGGTCTTCCATACCTTAGAATGCGCTGAGTCGTCTTTAATTTTTCAGTTCCACACCTCAATTCGTTCAGAAACGTCTCCAACTGTGCTTGCACATGCTTTTTAAAAACCGGAAAAAAAGTGTTTCTTTTCGCCCTGAGCCGCGCAATCACGTGCTTGCTCACTTGTGTGGAAGCGCAGATTCGCGCTGATTCGCCCCTGAGATGAACGGGGGGTGGGCCGTGGGCATGGACAGGTTCGGCAGTTGGCCCGCCCCACAAAGAGCTGGACGGCGCCATTTTTTAATCCTCGCTAGCGAAAGCCCACAGCAGGAAAAAGAAAAAGCATTGCAGGTACGCTAAATTGGACTTATTTCTTTACTGTCCATCTTAAAATCGCCTTTTGATGTTTCCGTGGGGATGTTGGAGCTTCAGGGGACTGTGGATTTATTGCTTTCATCTGGAGTGGGCTATTCGGGGTGGGGGTGGGGGGAATTTCTTGGAAAGTCGCCTACCTAGTGACACCGCCATTTCGCAACCCACCACAAACCGCTGGATGTGTGAGCCAGGGGGCAAGGGGGGCCGCGGCGGCGGTGGGTGGGGGCCCTTCGGCGCCCTGCCAAGAGGGCTCTGGACGGAAAGGGCAGCATGGTGGTCGCCAAGGGGTCCCGCGGGAAGCCTTGGATTAATGGCGCCTTCACTTTGAAGAAGAGCTGTGGGGATATCAATTACAGGTTTGGTAAATTGGGTTTATTTCTTTCAAACCCCCCCCCCAATATGCCACCGCGGATGAAAGCGAAAAATCCACAGCCACCTGAAGTTTCAGTGGGGGTCTGGAAGCTTCAGGGGGCTGTGGATTCTTCCGCGGCGGCATATGGGGGTGATTTTCTGAAAGCTCTCTCATCAATACCGTCATTTCACAACCTGCCACAAACCGCTGGATGTGTGAGCCAGGGGAAGGGGGGCCACGGAAAGCCA